>OZ020289.1:9462779-9592695 GCA_963971205.1 Aethes cnicana | reverse complement strand
TGCACTGGCAGGTGAGGACCCCAGACCTGGGGATGCTAAAACAGCTTTGGTTGTCGAGGTTGCCCAACCACATTCAGGCAATTCTAACCTCCCACTCTGAATTATCATTAGAAAACTCGCAGAGCTAGCGGACAGCATTATGGAGGTGTCACCTCCAACACCGATGCAACAGGTATATGCTGTGTCCCAACGAGTAGCAAGCCCGCCCGCACCCACACCATCACCGGTACCAACCACCATCAATACGGAGTGGCTGCTAGGCTTAGCGGCCAAAGTTGATCTCCTATGCCAACAGATGGTATTGCAACAGGTAAGTGCCATCGGTGCTGAGCGGCAGCCCAGGACCAGATCCAGGGCATGGTCCCAGGGGAGATGGGGACCCAGAGCCCGGACACCGTCTGCACCACCCCAGCCTGGTCTCTGTTGGTATCACAAGAGGTACCAAGCTGATGCCAAGAGGTGCACCACACCTTGCACCTGGACGACCAACTGCCCCCCGGCGCCGGCAAACTTCAACGGCAGTTAGTTGCGGCGGCAACTGACTGCCAATCTATCGGCCGCCGCCTTTTTGTATCGGACAAGGTATCCAAATTGCAATTCTTATTGGACACAGGGTCGGATCTATGTTGTTTTCCGAAACGCCTCCTCCGAGAGCGCCGGGAAGCAACCACGTATGGCCTAAGCGCGGCAAATGGAAGTTCGATACGAACCTATGGTAACATACAACTCTGTTTAGACCTAGGACTAAAGCGTCTGTTCAGGTGGAGTTTTGTGGTGGCTGACGTGGACATTGCCATAATTGGGTCCGATTTCCTGGCCCATTACAACCTATTGCCTGACTGCCGTGGCAAGAAGCTCCACGATGGCAATTCGGGCATGTCAACTCCTGCCCCTCTGGCCGAGGCAAGCCAGGCCAGTGTTAAAGCCATTGCACAACAAATTAACTCACCATACGTCCAACTCCTTTCAGAATTCCCTGACATCACCCGACCACCTGGGTTGACAAGAGCCCGCAAACACAACACGGTCCATTTCATCACCACGACCGAAGGCCCGCCCGTATCCTGCCGCCCACGCCGCTTGGGACCCCAGATGCTGGCTGCGGCAAAGAGGGAGTTCGCGGAAATGGTACAATGCGGCACAGCGAGGCCATCTATGAGCTCCTGGTCCTCGCCTCTACACATGGCACAGAAGAAGGACACCACGTGGCGACCATGTGGAGACTACCGCGCTCTCAACGCCCGTACCATCCCGGACAGGTACCCCGTTCGGCACATTGGAGACTTTAATCAGGCAATTGCTGGCTGTACAATATTCAGCTCAATTGACCTTGTTAAAGCCTACCAGCAGATTCCTGTTTGCCCAGCCGACATCCATAAAACTGCCATCACTACACCGTTTGGAATGTTTGAATTCCCATACATGACGTTCGGACTGAGGAACGCAGGCCAAACATTCCAACGGTTCATTGATGAGGTAACACAAGGCCTAGAGTTCACATACGCATACGTCGACGACATCCTCGTTTACTCCCGGGATGCAGAGGAGCACGTAGAACATCTGCGCATATTGTTCCGGAGACTGCAAGATTTCGGAGTGGTGGTTAACTCTTCCAAATGTAACCTGGGCGTTGACAGGCTAGTCTTCCTGGGTTACCAGATTAGTGCTGAAGGCACCCAACCACCACCAGAGAGGATCCAAGCCCTGAAGGATTACCCGCTCCCCAAAACCATCCTAGGCCTGCGGAGGTTCCTCGGGATGCTCAATTACTACCGACGTTTCCTGCCTCAAGCCGCAAAATTGCAAGCACCCCTTATAGACGCTCTGGCTGCTACTAAGGAGAAAGGCGCCAAACCGTTTCCGTGGACCGCTGAGTTGGAGTGCAGTTTTGAACAGTGTAAGGCAAGCCTCACTCAAGCCACCATCCTCGCTCACCCGATCGGCTCAGCACCACTTGCTCTTTTCACAGACGCATCCAGCACACAGGTTGGTTCCTGCCTCCAGCAGCGCGTCGATGACGCCTGGCAACCCATCGCTTTCTTCAGCAAGAAGCTCACCAAGGCGCAGAGCGAGTGGCCAGCCTACTACAGGGAGTTGTTAGCCGTATACGAGAGCGTGCAACATTTCCGGCACATCCTGGAAGCACAGCACGCCACGGTCTACACCGATCACAAGCCTCTTGTATACGCCTTCTCCCAGCGCCGCGAGAAGCTGCCACCCGCTCAACTCAACCAGCTCTCATTCATCAGCCAGTTCACCACGGACATCGTGCACATCGCAGGTCAAGACAACGTGGTAGCCGACGCCATGTCGAGGATAGAGGCGATCTCGCTCGAGGAGGACTACACCGCCCTCGCCGCCTCACAAGAGACAGACGACGAGCTGAACAGCCTTCGTCAGTCTAACGACTCTTCCCTCAGGCTCGAGCAAGTCTGCATCCCCGGGACGAACTGCCAACTCATCTGCGACGTCTCCACCGGGAAGCCCCGCCCCTTCCTCACGCCACCCTACCGCCGCTCGGTGTTCAACAGACTGCATGGTTTGAGTCACCCCGGCGCACGAGCCACGGCGAAACTGGTGGGCGACCGTTACGTGTGGCCCGGCCTCAGGAAGGACTGCCAAGACTGGGTACGTCACTGCATACCTTGTCAGCGCAGCAAGGTTACGCGCCACGCCGCCACGCCCCTCGGCCACTTTGCACCCTCAGGTAGGCTACGCCACGTCCACCTCGACATCATCGGCCCCCTCGCTCCGTGCAACGGTTTCAACTACTGCCTTACCGCCGTTGACCGCAGCACGCGCTGGCCGGAGGTCTGGCCGATGGCAACCATGACGGCAGAAGCAGTCGCCGAAACATTCACAAACGGCTGGATCGCCAGGTTTGGTGTCCCGACGACCGTCACCACCGACCAGGGCCGTCAATTCGAGTCGTCTCTCTTCAAAAGGCTCATGCACGTGCATGCCGTGACGAGAGTTAGGACTACGAGCTACCACCCACAGGCCAATGGGATGGTGGAACGCCTTCACCGTCAACTGAAGGCCGCCCTGATGTGCCACGGCGACTCGTGGGTCAGGGCGCTGCCGCTGGTTCTCCTGGGCATACGCTCTGCGCTCAAAGAAGACGTGGGTTCGTCCGCCGCAGAGCTCCTATACGGCGAACCGCTGCGCCTGCCCGGCGAGCTAGTGGCGCCACCCGGTGCCACGACCGATCACTCAACCGACCTGAGAGATTTTGTCAACGAGCTGAGGAACAAAATGGCCCAATTTCGACCAGTCCCCGCCTCTCGTCACGGTAGACGAGCAATCTTCACATACAAAGACTGGCCCACAGCCACGCACGCGTTCTTGCGCGAAGACGCTGTACGCCGGCCTCTTCAGCCACCCTACACAGGCCCCTATCGGATCCTACAGAGGAAGGAGAAAACCGCCACCTTACATATAAAAGGTAGAGAGGTAGAGGTCAGCCTGGATCGTGTCAAACCGGCGCACATCCTGACCGACGACCCAACGACTCCTACAGCCGCCCCAGCGACTCCTGTCGCCGCCCCGGTTCCGCTCGTTGCTCACCCGTCTTCTGTTACAGCTACTCCGCCGCCGCCTGCCGTGCCGTCACCTGTGATGCCACCAGCACTAAAACCAGCACTGGTTTCGCCTAAGCCTAGACCTGAGTACGCCACACGGTCTGGTAGGAAGGTCCACTTCAAAATTCCCTATGATCCTTCTTAACTCTCATATCACTTTACATTATAGATACTCAAACTGTCACTAACTTTATAAACCTATGTACAAATTTACCTAAGTATAGTATAGATTAAGCTCTTATGTAAACACTATTATTCAACTCTACCTACTGTACTGCTGTATACTTTGCTGACTTAAATTTTAAACGGTCTATTTTTGTATAATATAATTATAAATAAACTAGCATTAAGTTAATTTTAACTTGTACATAGCATAAGTAACTAGAATAAGTTGTAAATATTTAGTTTACCCTGTATATTAATGTTAGGTTTTAATTTTAAGTTCGCTCATAGGTCCAGTCACTTCAAAATTTTTGCAATTGTTTTTTTTTTCCCCATCTTTTTCTCTCCGTGGGGGGGTGATGTGGCGCCACTGTCGCCTCACGCTTCCATGGTCATGCGTTCTATCATGTCTATTACTACTTACTCCATGTAACCTATGACAGATACGTCAAAAAATTCAAATAAGAAAACTGTAAGCTCTCTCTCTTGGCGACCGCGCACCGGTAAGGACCTAATGGGGAATCCGCATAAATTCTGTGTACATAATATACCTGAAGTGAATAAATTCAGTGGAACGAAGGTGCCTGTTTTAATGATCTATCAACAACAACATCTCCCAAAAAAATATGAATTATTGCTCTCTGGTTGAATAAAACATTAAGTATGGATTGCAACAATCATCATATGGAACATGAAATTTTTAGGACTATGGAAGTACTATCTTTTGAAAACTTTCCATCGCATTTTCCATGCATTTTAATGTTATCTTATCATTTGAATGCCTTACCAACAAATGTAAAATGAAACGCGTCATTCAACCATAGAATGATAACTTCTTTTTTAATTCAGTAATATTGAGAAAATAATAAAAACAGCGAAACATTTGACAGCTATATGCGACGTTGCCAACTTTCGGGATAAACCCTCTTAAATGTGTACAGGTGTATACTGATAGCGTTTCATGATGTTTTTGACGTGGTAACGTCTTATAAATTGATGAACGCCGGCTGCACCCACGAAAAAACGACGCAACAGTAGCGATGTATCATTTCGTAGCTTTGTAGCGTTACGTGACGTTATCGTGTATAGAATTATCGTCGGCAAAGCGACTAAAGACAATCAATATTAAAATTTAACAATGGACGTCTTGTTTTGCGTCATTTTGATGTCTACAGTCTTGTCCTGTATTTAACGCTAGAACGAGAGATGTAGGTCCTCGGGTTACATTAGTGATAGTATCTTCACTACATAGTATAAAACAAAGTCGCTTCCTGCTGTCTGTCCCTATGTATGCTTAGATCTTTAAAACAACGCAACGAATTTTGATACGGTTTTTTTAATAGATAGAGTGGTTATTGAGGAAGGTTTATAATTTGTTATAGTGTAACGAACGCTCCACTACGGGAACGCTATAACCGAATTCCACGCGGACGAAGTCGCGGGCAGAAGCTAGTTACTAATGTAATAAAGCTGAAAGTTTGTGTGTTTGGATGTTTAGATGTTTGTTGCTCAATCACGCTAAAACGGCTCAACCAATTTGCATGAAATTTGGCAAACAGATGAATAAGCTATAGGCCACCTATTATCCCGGAAATCCTGGGAAATCCCGGAAAAAATCCAGAAACTCATTAGAGGGACCCCGGAAGAGGACTTTGGATAGAAATCCCGGGAATCCCACTAATCCCGTAATCCCGGGAATCCCGTAATCCCGGAAATCCCGTAATCCCGAAAAGGTTTAAAAGTATCCTGGAAAAAGGGGTTTGGAAATATAGTGTGAAATTCCCTGCAGACGAACTCGCGGATAAAAGCTCGTTTATTATAATAGTGAATAATAAACATGGTCTTTACTACGCAACATCAATCACAATCACCCACTTTCCCAAACCGCACTTCGGTTCTCAGACAGTTTGTTATTTGTTGGTACATTTTCATGTCACGGGCCCATGGGGACCCGGTCATTCGCATTCATGGGGCCGAAGCCAACATGAAGAGGCTTTTGGTACCTTTTACTATAAATGTGAGATGGCCGCAACTGTGGAGATCTGTCCTCCCAATACAACATGAGGCTGTACTGGCGGACTGCCCTCCCGAGTTGCCAAACTATTGCCGAGGAAGGAAGAGACTTGGAGTGGGCTATGTGGATGGGAGGTGTGGACTGGAAAATCGGGCTATGGAGTGAGATTACGGACATCTGCCTGATCTATTATTATTATTATTATTATATTATTACTAGCTTTTCCCCGCAACTTCGTATGCGCAGAAATATTAAAAAGTAAAATCCCGATTTTTCCCGTTCCCGTGGGAATTTTGCAAAATCCTTTCTTAGCGGATGCCCACGTCATAACATCTACCTGCATGCCAAATTTCAGCCCGATCCGTCCAGTGGTTTGGGCTGTGCGTTGATAGATCACTATGTCAGTCAGTCAGTCAGTCAGTCACCTTTGAGTTTTATATATTTAGATTATTATGAGCCCGTTCTGTCCCACTGCTGGGCAAAAGCCTCCCCCGCTTTTTCCACTGCTCTCGGTCTTGCGTATTATTATATTATTATTATTACAAGAACTATTTCCGTACCAACGATCATACTTGGCTTTAATAATGACCACTCCAGCACCAGTGTCTGTTTTCTATTGGTTTCTAATTGGAAACAAATAGGTGACTAGATAACTAGCGTGGTCTTATAGCTAGGCATATTGTAGTTCGTAACGTACCTAAAACCGACGCGGCTGTTTTAAATTATGCGCCTAAAGCAGGCGCGGCGCACTCTTTGATTTGTTCGCGCTCGATACAAGTACCCGCCGGCTTCACACCGTGGCGTGATGATTAGTGGTTGCCGCGCACTGCTAGCGAATGCACGCGCGCGCGTTTTCTCTTAATGTACCTCGTCGCGACGCAAGTCAAATATGCTATGGAATTTGAATTATGTGAAAAAAATATTGTATAGCAGAGGGTTGTAATAACAACAACAGTACAATGATTTGGTAAAGAGTAAAATGATGAAATTTGGTATGAAGGAAGAATAATAATAACAACAACTGCGCAGTTTCATAAATTGACAGATAACTTAATAGCAAAGCATCTGTGTAGACGAGTGTTTTTAATAATAAAAAAATAACTAACTTAACTTAAATATATATTTTGTTAATAATACTATTCTACCTAACCTATGTACTAATACTAGACGCATGATTTAATATGTTCTCGAGTGCACCAGCCCTAGCCCTAGGGCGTGACCTCCGAAACAGCGCGCTGCATGTGATAGAAAGAGATGGCCACTTTGCAAGCGTACGGTGCAACAAAACCGGTTTTTTGTTAGCAGTCGGCCTTCTGTACGTTAGTACTATTACTTATTCTGTGCCTAAAGTGAGACAGGAATGCATTTCAAATAACTATCAACGTAACGATTCTCTTCGCATATTATTATACTACTCGTAGCTTCTGCCCGCGCCTTCGTCCGCGTGAACTATGCGTTTTTTCGGGATAAAAAGTAGCCTATGTCCTTTCTCGGGACTCCAACTATCTCCATAGTTCCATACCAAATTTCATCAAAGTCGGCCCAGTAGTTTTCACGTGATGCGCGGTCAAATAAACAGATAAACAGACAAATAAACAAAACAAACGGAACTCCAACTATATCCATACCAATTTTCATCTAAATCGGTCAAACGGTTGAAGTGTGAAAAGGTACCTAATAGACAGACAGATGTAGTTACTTTCGCATATATAATATTAGTATGGATGTCTAATTTTTAACACTGATTATTTCCTGGTATATTTTATACAACTTTGTTGTTTGAAATCGACTTTTAAATAATGAAACTTTAAATCTGGCACAGTCGTGCATTTTTATTCGAAGATGTGATTTTAATGTAAATGGGTTTGTTAACCCATGCTCTACTGCTTTTTTTCTTAACTTGGCTGTCATTGCTCCAAGTATCCAACCTTGGACAGCTTTGCCTAATTGAACAATACATTAAGTGTAAAGATATTTTTGTCCATGTGTGACTTTTAAGTGTTCACTGTATACTTAAATCCCAAGTTTGAAGGGATTGTGAGATCCTTGTTTGAAAATGCTTGCCATGCTTTACCAATACAATGGCTTCCTTGTTAAAATTTCTCACTCTGCGAGATTTACTAATGCAGAGGCTGAAAGAATATAAATGACTGTATTTTATATGATAATATTGGTGATGTGGTTTATAACCTACTATATAGTAGTTGCCCGCGACTCCCCGTTGTCCCGCGTAGATTTAGAATATGCATACCCCAAGATACTAAGTTAAGTCAGGGATACTAAGCGGCTTCCTTGTCAGGCAGTTTGCTGATAGTACACGGGTACTCGAACCCGGCTTCCCGAGCTACTGTTGTCTCATACTGTTCCTTCCGAGATAATAGTATCCTCTAGGAAGCGCTGGTAAATTTATTTTCTGACGTGTAAAAGTGCCAATATGTGGCCAATTTTCTGAATAAATGATTGAAATGAATTGACTCACCTACTTCCTGTCCACCCCCCTTACATCCCGTCTGCATTATCCATGTTCCTTTCCCTGTTTTACTCTCTAAACGAGCTAAAATTTTGTGAAATCAATGAAAACAGCGAAACATTTGACAGTTAATTGCAACGTTGCTAAGTTTCGGGATACCTATAAACCCTCTTACTGAGCCTCTCTGCCTGACTGCATGAGTGCACCAGCATGTCTGCCAATCAACAGAGATAGCGTGATATCCCAGTTCACCACGACCACTCAAGAGCACCGAGAGAGAAGAATCAACCCTCTTAATATATGACTTTCTTTCCAGATGACAGCCACCCGTCGCCGGACAGGCAGAAATTCGACTCGCGAACCTTCGTGAGACCAAAGAAGCGGGCACAGCGGCCCAGCATCCAAAGCATCGTCGAATCCAGCTCATCCAACCCGCCGTCCCTAACCTCGGGTCAGGGGAACAAGTACCTAACGTACAACAAGTACACAGCGCCGGCGTTGAACCCCATACTTAGGCTGAAGACTTTCAATGTGGAGACTGACACGGAAAACAGTAACGCGGTCAAAGAATACGCTATCAAGAGGCGGAGTTTGGTCAGTGAGGAGGAGGCTCAGGTGAGCATGAGATATCTTAGGTGGATTGATTCAAACCGTCCGTTAACTAAGCAGCGCTCGCTATAGTATAATTACAGACATAGGGCGGTGAACTCGTTAATGTCCCAGATCGCAGGTGTTTGTCTCACCTTCGGTTCGGGCCATTAATATGCGATCTGGGGCTTTACGAATTACTGCCCGTGGTTTATCAAAAGTTATACTTGTAATATATCCCACTTTACGGCCAAGAATGACATTACATCATCCTTGGCCATAAAGTGGGATTTTCTGCCCGCTACGCGGAGAGAAAAATCTCACTTCCTGCGATCTGGGACATTTACGAATTCACCACCCTAGGTCTGTAATGTACTATTGTATCAATATTCAATAAATTACATTCGATCTCTGAAGTCATACGCCAAGTCGGTTAGATGTTTGCAGAGGTGTAAATATAGTACATATTTTAAATAATATTGGACATTACGTCATCATCGTCTTCGTATACAACACTGTATGTTGTTTACAAGAACAGTTATGTAGTTGAGTTTCAAGGATGAGATAACATTTTCTTTATACAACAACAGGGTATTTACATCCTCTGCTTCAAAATTTAGGCTATAGTCTCATTGCGAGCTCAGTGCGGATGTCACACACACATATTTAAGGAACTATTATTTTATTATTTCTTGTTGTTTATATTGTCCCATTGTCTAAGGGACAAAATGAGAGGAGTTCCTTAGCAAAACTGCCACAGCCAACATAGGCTTCCAAGATGGTTAAGATGCTTAAAAAATGCCCCATTAGGGAAGGGATGAAAATGGCAAAGAAACCTCACATTTGGCGGATTTAAGCCACAAAATCTAAGTTTTAAAAGATTTTCCATGGACCTTAACGTAACCATGTCATGTCAACTAGTATTCTAGTAGTAATTTTTTTTTGACGTGTATAAGTGCCTCTATGTGGCCAATTTGCTGAATAAATGATTGAATTGAATTGTAACTCACTTCGCAGATATGATATGATATTTATCGTTTCAGCCAGAAGATGCCGACGTTACGTTAGTGTCAAATGGGTCGGAACGTCTGTCTTCAGATATGCCTTCAACGCCAATCAACATCGACTTGTCGCAGCCGGCCCATAACCTGCCCAACGCATTCAACAAGTATGTACTTTTGAGAATGAGGGACAACGTACTTCTGCACACCAGTTGGCGCCACTCTCGTGTGAAGTTTGGCCGTCAAAGTTGAAGTTTGACATTACATACAATAGTGGTAAATGTGATCAATGCCACTGTGACATTTCATGTTTCGGAGACATCAAAGTTGCCAATTTAGCGTATAATATATTATGTAAAATCACTATAAAGCCTCAACAAACAAGCTCCTCTACCGGCGAATCCATACACGATAGCCCTCATTTTTAGGGTTTCGAAGTCCACAAGGAACCCTTTAGTTTCGCCATGTCCGTCCGTCCGTCCGTCCGTCTGTCCGCACTATTGCTCGGAGATGCTTAGGTCTAGAGAGCTGTAATTTGGCATGAATATGCATATTAGTTACGCTGACAAAGATAAAATTTTGAAATATATTTTTTATAGGGTACCTCCCCTACTCGTAAAGTGGGGATGTATTTTTTTTTCTTGCGTACCCCATGGTGCGGTAAATATTGTGGGTTTGTTAAAACCATTTTTTGATTAATTGATGCGTTTGTGAAATATTAAGCTTTAAAGTGCTATTTTTTGTTAGGGTCACGTGTCCCCCCCCCCCTGCCAGCTAAATGGTCGTATTAGGATGGCTGAAAAAAATCACGGTTGTGGCATATATAACGTAGTTGAAAGGAAAACTATCAGAGCTAAGTAGGCTGTACAAACTTACGAGTAATAGTCGACCAACTTATGATGATGATTTTTCTCGAGCGGCAGGGGCGTCGGGCGGGCACGTCATACCAGTGGTATGACGTGCGCTAGCTAGATGCTAATAAGTCTTAGAAAGGTACTGTGCATCGTCAACTTCGGAACACTATACTTTGCGCGTGGCCCGACACGCACTTGGCCGGTTTTTTTTATTAAAAATATCGCTTCTGTTTGGACTTTATCTGTACGACTAAGTCTATTTTACTTTATAGGATACGATACGCTGCTGTGGCGCTCAAAAGGTTAAATACGATTTTTTATTAAAATTCTAGTGGGTTAAACGATAAATTAATTAACTGGTGTATATTATTAACAGATGTCAATTTCAGTTCATGATTAATTTCGGTGATAACAGTTGCAACTTGAAAAGTAGACATGTCGTGTTAAAATTGGTCTACTACAAAAATCTCCCATAAATTGCGTCCAATCATCACATCATCAATTTATTGTAAAAGCCACTGATTGCTTCCTGTTCCTCTACGATTTGATGACTCGACGAAATCAACGCGACAAAATAGACAGCGAAAGTGATAAAAAAAAAAAATGCTGTCATGCACCTTTTTTCTTATGACTTTCGAACAGTACAATATAGTAGCTAGTTCCCAAGTATTCATACATACTTATTTGCATTTTATTCTGATGATTCACTTATTTTAATACTATTCGTTTCCAAAATAGTCTGACCTCGTAAAGGTCGCGGGAATCCGGTGGAAGTGAGTAGCACCAGACCGGTCTGAGTGGCAAGCAATGGGGGAGTCCTATGTCCAGCAGTGGACGTCTTTCGGCTGTTATGTTGATGAAGTACTTAGTCTGAATAATTAATTGCGTTCATGTGTTGCATAAAGATTATGATGAGATGAAGAGGGAAGAAGAATAGTAAAGCAACTTGCCTTTAGATACCCCGGTTTTCACTATTTGAAACATTGACCTATAATAAGTAATAACATATGGACGAACAGTGCCTAACAGAATATGTCAAAATATATAGAGCCAGTGTGTGTTGCCAGTGATGACTTATGGTTCCGAGACGTGGGCGCTTACGATGGGCCTCATAAGAAGGCTCAAGGTCACCTAGAGGGCAATGGAGAGGGCTATGCTCGGGGTTTCTCTGCGTGATAGAATCAGAAATGAGGATATCCGCAGTAGAGCTAGGGTCACCGACGTAGCCCGAAGAATTGCGAGCCTTAAGTGGCAGTGGGCGGGGCACATTGCTCGCAGGACTGATGGCCGATGGGGCCGGAAAGTCCCGGAGTGGCGTCCGCGAACCGGTAGACGAGCTGTCGGTAGGCCTCCAACAAGATGGAGTGACGACCTTGTAAAGGTCGCGGGAACGCGGTGGATGCGAGTGGCACAGGACCGGTCTGAGTGGCGCGCCTTGGGGGAGGCCTACCTATGTCCAGTAGTGGACATCTATTGGCTGAAATGATGATATGGAACAAACTGACATTAGAAAATACGTTCCAATATGCCAATAACGCCTCTTTATAACGAAGGCCAAACGGGTGCCCGGCCCGAGCTGTTCGGGCACCCGTTTTGACGGGGCCATTTTTCTCCGGCTGATTGTGAGCCCTTTTGAAACGACTTTGATGAAGTTTAAAATTATTTCTCCTACCAGAGCCGTTACTTCAAGCTCTAAAATTTTCTCTCTCGAACCCATATCGCAGACGTGAGTGCGGAGAGTGTACACATTACGCAGTAACTTTAATAAACTATACTATAGTATCAGCAGTGACACAAACCGCCCCGAACCAACACGCGTTTCCACCAGAGATGAGCGAGGATGCGTTCCGAGGGATGTGTTTTTCAACAAGCAATAGAAACACTTCATTTATCTATCCTCGCTCATCGCTGGTGGTAACGCAGCCTTAACATTGCAAAACCGGTCGAAACGGGCAATCACGCACACGCGCGCACTTATTTGCACACAATAATATTTTTGTGTGCAGTTTAGGTTCTGTGTGTATGGACCGTCGCAGATTATATACGGCCCCTTGGCTGTATTCCTTAAATTTTATTTTATTTCCAGGGGACTCGCGAGTATTATGAGCGAGCGAAGCAGCCTTAACATGTACCACAGCGGCGAGTCGCTGATGCGAATGTCCCCGCCGAGCCTCGTCTCGTCTCTCCTGATGGAAACATCCGGAAATTTTAACCACGAGTCCCTCGACAGTAGGAAGTCTTTGCCGTCGCACAGAGATTCGGGTTAGTTGTGTACAAGAAATGAATTTAAATTAAAGCAGGTGGTTTTATTAGAGATAATCCATATCCATAATCCATATTAATATTATAAATGCGAAAGTAACTCTGTCTGTCTGTCTGTTACCTCTTCACGCTTCAACCGCTGGACCGATTGAGTTGAAATTTGGCATGGAGATAGATGAGGTCCCGGGAAAGGACATAGGCTACTTTTTATCCCGGAAAAGCGCGTAGTTCCCGCGGGAGCGTGATAACCGAATTCCACGCAGGCGAAGTCGCGGGCAGAAGCTAGTTTATAATAAAGTGATTCGCATTTAAATTATTTAAGCTGTGATTTTATTTGAGCAGCAAATTTAATAATTTGTTAGCAAACTGCTCATAGAATGATTAGTGGCTAAACAATAACATTACTTAGCTGATCAACCATATTCATTTGGTTAGGTCTTGGTTATTTTATTGTAGGTCTTTTTAATGACCTACAATAAAAATAAGTGATTGAGCAACAATCATCCAAACATCTAAACATCCAAACACACAAACTTTCAGCTTCATTATATTAGTAAGATTCGTAATCAAATATTGCATTAAACCTCCTATATTCTCTAGGTTGTGTAATTTCAGGAATACCACCATCGGGCCGCGAGAGCATAGACCCTATGATGACGAGCATGACCCTCAGCATATTAGACGAAAAAGACATGAGCACCAGCTTTCTATCACAAACTACTTATCCTGACAACGATAGCCTTATGGACTCCCTCCCACCGAGCCTCGTTAGCTCCGTCAATTCATCTTTCGTAGTGTCAAACACGTCTAAACCTAGAGAGAGCACAGACTCCAATAACATCTTCAGTTCAGCCACCTTCACGCACTTAGAACAATCGGAGCGATTACTAACAGGCCGACCACGTCACCAACCCCACTACCCAAAACGGGAATCCGCCATAAGAAACTCCGAAAGCTACACGAAAGCGAGGGACGAAGCGTGCCAAATCGACCCGACCAAAATACTAAGCGAGAACGGCGAGAAGAACCCCAAACTCACGCCCAAATCGGAAATGACGGAAACGATGACGCTACACTATTCCAACCAAAAGTTCCGCAGGGACGAAAAGGAAAATCTCAATTCGACCTTCGAGAAAGACGACGCTTTCTACAAAGACATGAACATCCCGAGAACTCCCGATTTAGGTAGAAACAGTATGAACGTCACTCTGGATAAGCAGGAGTTGAACGAGATCATACAAGCGCGACAGAAGCTCTCCCTAGCTAGGAAAATATTGCCTGAACCCGATAGACAAAACGATACAGTGAAAACTATACAGCTACCCAACCAGACTATCACAGTTCCTAAACAAAGTATGGAGAACGCGTCCGAATTGTTATCTAGAAGAAGACTTATGGGGAGTCTTGATAAAGAAGAAACAAGGGAGGCTCCGAAGAGAAACGCTACGTTTAAGAAGGCGTCGCCTCGAGCCAACTCGCTTGATGCTACAGTCGTATACGCGAGGAAGGAGGATAATGAACTGATTGACATCAACCTGGCCACTACGAATCTTCTTGGCTCTAGAGAAAGGACGCCCAATGAGGTAGGATACAATTTTTATTTACATTCGTAATTTAGTAACGGAATCCCGCAACGGAATTCCGATTCGGAAATTCCGAACGCATGCCCGCCATACAAAATGTATAGACTTGCCATACACGCAGTAGTTTTCCGTTCAGAATTCCGAACTGAATTTGTGTGGCAGGTCTATACATTTTGTATGGGGCATGCTTTCGGATCCCGTCGCGGGATTCCGTAACGGAATTCCGACTGTATGTGGCGGGCCTAAAGGATATATTTTGTACTAGCCAATGCCCGCGAACTTCGTCCCGCGTAGACTTAGAATTTGCGTTCCCAATGATACTATACATATAGACAGTTATAGTTATAGAAGTATTGAAAAATTGGTTTGACCCGTGGAAATATCGGGATAAAAAGTATCCAATGTTATTGCCCGGGTCTCAAACTATCTCCATACCAACTTTCATCCAAATCGGTCCACCCGTTGCGACGTGAAGGAAGGACAAACAAACAAACACACTTTCACATTTATAATATTAGTATGGATGGATGGCAAATTGGATGAGGTCTCTTCATCTGTGTGTGTATGGGACTTGATAAAATATGTTTTAACCGATAAACAGACACACGGGGGGCGATCTTCCACTTATTATATACAGGCGTTAGCGGCGTTAACCCGGCTTGGTGCACGCATCTGCGAAGTAATTCAAGGATGTGTGTGAAGTCCCCTCTAAGTTTACTTATGTGCGAAATTCATTGAATTCACCACTGAGCTTTTCGGTGAAGGAAAACATCGTGAGGAAACCTGCACGCATATGCGGAGTAATTCAAAGATGTGTGTGAAGTACTGGGCTGTAGTAGTAGTGAAGTCCCCAATCCGCACTGGGCCCGCGTGGGGACTATAGCCCACACCCTCTCGCGATGAGAGGAGGCCTGTGCCCAGCAGTGGGACGCGAATAGGCTGTTGTGGTGATTGGCAAGTGGATCTTATGTGCGTTTTATGTATTTCTCAGGACTGGGGGTCCCAAGAGCGCGCTATGGTGTGTTCCAGTGAAAGCACAGATACCGGCACGTTTAGTTCTTCGAGCCCGCCCGAGAGCGTTCCGGAGAGCGGCTCTGTTAGTGACCCGAGTAAGTAAAAAAAACTGCCATTTTTTATAAATCTTATGTAAAGATTGAGATCGTTTTCATGGAAATAAACATATTTGAAATTTGAATTTGAATTTATACTGTTTATAGTGCCGCTTATATACAACTTGCTGCTGCCCGCGTGGAATTCAGTTATCGCGTCGCGTTCCCGCGGGAACAATGCGTTTTTCCGGAATAAAAAGTAGCCAGGACTCCTACTATCTCCATACTGAATTTCGTTTAAATTGGTCCAGCGTTCAAAGCCTGAAGAGGTAACAGGCAGACAGGAGTTACTTTCACATTTATAATATTAGTATGGATAGAATGGAATAATAAGTTGTTTGACTGTCCCCGAAACGGGCAAGTGGAGGATCTTTCAAACGTAACCAAAGACGCGGTAGCGTACTTGAAAACTTTAAATCTTTTAAGTAGATAAATATAAATAAGCCACACGATATAGAATGAATATTATAAATGCGAAAGTAGCTCTGTCTGTCTGTCTGTTACATCTTCACGCTTCAACCGCTAGACCGATTGAGATGAAATTTGGCATGTAGATAGTTGGGGTCTCGGGAAAGGACATAGGCTACTTTTTATCCCGGAAAAGCGCATAGTTCCCGTGGGAACGCGATAACCGAATTCCACGCGGGTGAAGTCGCGGGCACAAGCTAGTAAGTTTATAAGGCCCTTAAAATAAGGTTACATTTTATTCATTTCTTTATGGCTGTTTCTTACTCGAGATGCGGAGCTCAGGTTTGCCATGACATACCAGATACCTACAACAGAAAACCAACTTCACCTAAATTTGTATATGTCAACACAATTTCCCCAATATTATTTTCTAAGACTACCATTGAGTTAAGCACGGTAAAACTGTATTCAATAATAAGCCTATGGAGTGTGGAATATGTCTTGGTAAGGAGCGCAATCTTATACGGCGAAACAGTTGAAAACGTGTCCAGCGGATTTGATCCTTACTTCCTTACTATCCTTACTATCCTTACTTCCTTACTAATATTATAAAGGCGAAAGTTTGTTTGGATGGATGTATGGATGGATGTTTGTTCCTCTTTCACGCAAAAACTACTAAACGGATTTTAATGAAACTTTACAGTAATGTAGCTTATAGATCAGAATAACACATAGGCTACTTTTTATCCTGGAAAAACGTATAGTTCCCGCGGGAACGCGATAACCGAATTCCACGCGGGCGAAGTCGCGGGCAGAAGCTAGTAAGCAATAAAACAAAACACACTCTCTTCACAACCGTTTTCGCGTCAGCAGCGCCATCTGAAGGCGCTACGCGGAGTGGTGTCCACTTTTGGAACTATAAAGATTGCGCTCCTTTACTTCAACCCTCCATAAATAAGCCTATCGTATCGTTCCAGGGTGCCAGATATCATCAACCCCCGTCGTAAACCTCCGTAAAGGGCAAAAAAACCTCCTAGACATCCACACAACCATATCACCAATATACGATATGGTTGGCGACAAATCCTACACAGTGGCCAAAGTCTCGAGTGCCAACTCGTCAATGGATAGGACATATGATATGAACGCCACGGTCATAAACAGTGCTACGATGGTGAAAAAGTCCGCCAAACGCGACATACTTGCTGGGAAAGTCAGTCCAGAGAAGAAGATGTTTGGACCCAGTCCGCCTGTCAAGTCTATAAGCACAGGTCGGTTTTAATGTTTTTTTTTAGGTACTACAACAAAAAAATCATAGATACAGTGAGAGAATTTTTGTAAAAAAAATTAATTAGTTTATTTTAAGGTTTTTATTTTATTTTACGATGAATTATATGTCCCCTTAAGGAAATAAACATTTTATTATAATTTTAATTTTTAAACTGACATTTGACACTTGCCAGAAAATGTTTATAGTGAATAGGCTAAGGACTCTCATATTTCGCATCGAGCGATTTTAACGATTGGCGAAAGCATCATCATCATCATCATCATCATTTCAGCCGATAGACGTCCACTGCTGGACATAGGCCTCCCCCAAGGCGCGCCACTCAGACCGGTCCTGTGCCACTCGCATCCACCGCGTTCCCGCGACCTTTACAAGGTCGTCACTCCATCTTGTTGGAGGCCTACCGACAGCTCGTCTACCGGTTCGCGGACGCCACTCCAGGAATTTCTTGCCCCATCGGCCATCAGTCCTGCGAGCAATGTGCCCCGCCCACTGCCACTTAAGGTTCGCAATTCTTCGGGCTATGTCGGTGACCCTAGTTCTACTGCGGATATCCTCATTTCTGATTCTATCACGCAGAGAAACCCCGAGCATAGCCCTCTCCATTGCCCTCTGGGTGACCTTGAGCCTTCTTATGAGGCCCATCGTAAGCGCCCACGTCTCGGAACCATAAGTCATCACTGGCAACACACACTGGTCGAAGACTTTCGACTTAAGACTTATTTTTTTAGGTACTACAACAAAAAAATCCTATACAGTGAGAGAAATTTTTAAACTGACATTTGACATTTGCTAGAAGATGTTTATAGTGTTTAGACTAAGGACTCATATTTCGCATTGATTAAATTGATTGGCGAAAGCATATGATCGATTAAATTCGCGAGCGTTTTAAAATTTGCTTCAGATTAATTTTATTGTTTCATTTTATTCTTATTTTATTGTATAAACTTTTTTTTTCTTTTACTCTATTTTTGTTGTGTTAGTTGCTTTTTCTTTGTCTCTTGTTCGTGTGTAGCTGGCCGTGGTTTCACCAAATGGTCCTAACGGAAGACCAGCGCTGGCTTTAATGCCAGCCTTACGCTGAGTTGGGACCATTTCGTGACCAACCATAACCCGTCTTCTTATGTTATTTGCTTTCATGTTGTGTGTTATCGTCACGAATAAATGTTTTTCTTCTTCTTCTAAATAGATCTTAATTACGAGTTGCGAGAAAGATTCAATCGTCTTATTGTTTTGAATGGGTCGATTTGATAGATCGACGTACGGAACTGCCATCGTCGATTACGACGAAAGAAGAAAAGAAAGGGATGTGACACATAAACTGTACACGAAATGTCATAAGTTATCATAACTCATAAATAAATGTCATAAGTTTAATATTTTTTTAAGGACCTTGTCTTTACAGGGCCTTTATGCGAAGTCTTTAAATAGGGATCTCGCACTTCCCGATAGGATCGCTCACGCGTCGCGTGAACTTTAAGCAGCTAGATTTAAAGTTCAACTTGACGCGTGAGCGATCCTATAGAGAACAGCGAGATCCCTATTTAAGTCTTCGCGTAGAGCCCCAGCTGTCCAATGTTGGTTTAAAAATATCTCCGGCTAAGGTAACTTTAACACATTCCACATTTAGATATTATTATTAATAATTTGATTTAATTTGAATATTTCAGGGTCATACGTAGTGGCACCCGCTCCGGTGCCGATCGCGCGCAAAACAGGTCTTCCAACATCAAAACTAAGGCAGTACAGTTCACATAAAGAATTGAGCAGGATACCAGGTATTTCTTCATAGAGATCTTCTACTATCTAAAGTCCCGCGCCTTCACATTTCAAAACGCTTAAATTTTTTCATTATTATTCAAAAAGTACCACCAACGCATAGTTGATGACTGTCTCAGCACGCACACGTGTGTTGAGAGTGATGGTGGTGCTGATGTATAGTGATGGTTAGTAAAACACAACCAATCCCATTTACCTTTTTTTTAACCAACTCAAAAAAAAATTAAAGACCCATACAATATACTTACAATCGATAGCCGATACTGTGGGTTAATTATTTGCTGTAGGATCTGACCCACCATGTATATATTTGCAATGTATGTGTGCTGTCATCATGCCGATACCTTCATGTCGCAGGGAACCCGGTGGCTCCGCCGCGCGCCCTGGGGCTGCGAATGGCGCGCCACGGCGTGTACGCCTCGAACCCTGCGCTCAGCCCGACGCAGCCCAATCCTCCGGCGCCGGCCAGGGAACAGGTCAGACATCCTCCAGATAGGCTTAACAGGGTTTACTCAGAAAGTTGGCAACGTCGCAAATAGCTGTCAAATATTTTGCTGTTTTCATTAATTTATGAATATTACTGAATAGACATAGCCCGAAGAATTGCGAACCTTAAGTGGCAGTGGGCGGGGCACATTGCTCGCAGGACCGATGGCCGATGGGGCCGGAAAGTTCTCGAGTGGCGCCCGCGAACCGGGAGACAAGCTGTCGGTAGGCCTCCAACAAGATGGAGCGACGACCTCGTGAAGGTCGCGGGAAACCGGTGGAAGCAAGTAGCACAGGACCGGTCGGAGTGGCGAGCCTTGGGGGAGGCCTATGTCCAGCAGTGGACGTCTTTCGGCTGAAATGATGATGATCATGACTGAATAGACATACATATAGTTACTTCCGCATTTATTAACATTAGTGTGGATTAAATAGATTTTATATGTTTATTAATATTAATAGTTCTCATTTCTTGTTTATAGGATAACCTAAATAAATCAGTTCAACAAATCAACCTTGATCTTTGTAGTTAGAAAAAAAAAAAAAACGTTTTATAGACTCTTCGCTCAATCTTTACACAAGATTGCGTGCTACGTAGTTGTCGCATACTCACAGCAGTATTAAAGTATTCATCCTGTATCAATGGAGCAGGCTTATGGAAAATAGCTTTATTTCGTTGGTCCAGACGAACGACTGAAGAAATGTGGAATATTAAAACTTCATTCACCCACCTAATGCCTACATAGACCACTAAGGGCCGGTTCCTATATCCACGTAACGCCTCGTTTTGCCTACGGACGGTTAAAATTTGACAGATTCTCTATGGAACAAATGTCAAAAATCAACCGTCCGTAGGCAAAACGAGGCGTTTCGTGGATATAGGAACCGGGCCTAAGAGCGTAAGCGACATTACTTTGTTTTTATAGTTTGTTCTATTTTTTACTTTTAAGACTTCAGGGATCTACTGAAAATCAGCGCCGAGGTGCTCCTAGTCTAAACCTGAGTGGATTCCATTTTTGAAAAAAAAAAACTTGATTTAAGATAGCCCAAATGTAAACCTACTTATGTTTTTTTTTAAATAAATTATTCAAAAACAATTCTACTTTATACTTTGTTGATTACTATAAAGTCTCTATCTATCTAAGTTTTCTATCTGTGCTAGTATTTGAGCTAGATTAGTCAGCTCTGACCATAGATATTGTACCCCAGGGCTTGGAGGCGCCGAAGCCGGGCCCGTACCTCGCCAACCCGCCGGCGCTCGTGCGGCAAGGCACTGAGACGCTGCGCCGCGACCGCCCTCAGAGCCAGCTGGTGGCGCCCAAGGATGTACGTACCACCACCACAGGCTGTCATCATCTTTCACATTATCCCACATTACCTACTAAAACAGCCTGTAAAATTATTAAATATCTTGGGACATTACACACATATTGACCTAGCCCCAAACCACAGAATATTTAATAGTAGTACATACAGAATGGCAACGGAATCAACCGTATAGCCGGCGCGCAACTCGCGCCCAACTCGCCCTTACCGTCATTTGTTTCATCCGGAGATTGAGAGTAGATCACTGGCCCGCGTAGTTGGTACACACACATTTACAAGTGTACAGACGTCCTCGCACGCAAACATTGACACTTCATTCGAATTGTGTTCGAGATCGTGCTTTTATAGGCCGTGTCCGCCGTGTGCCCTAACTAAGCAATGCTTGTACTATGCGTGCTAGACAACGATATAAATACTAAACATCTATGACTCGAGTACAAACGTTCGTGCTCATCGCACGAAGTTTTGCCCCGGGCGGGACTCGAACCCGCGACCATCGGAACAGAAGGCAGGGTCACTACCAACTGGACCAATCCGGTCATCAACTTCGTGCCCGACCCAACTGGAGCGCGACCACAAACCATGTATCTATTAAGTAGACTCAACAAATGCTCATACTCCGCGTGTCATAAAAAGTCTCAAACTATCTCCATACCAAATTTCATCCAAATCGTTCCACTCGTTGCGACGTGAAGGAAGGACAAACAAACAAACACTTTCACATTTATAATATTAGTGTGGATGTATGATATTTTATGTATATTTGTATGAGAACATCATTCAACAGCTACCAGGGTCTCATGAGAAATAAAAGGGATATTTCTTTATTACTTGTCACGGTTTTCGTTTTAATGTTTTTCTGTACGTGTCATGTCGTAAAACATTCTGACAGGTTTTGGGGCCATTTACTAAAACCAAGACCTTTGTGGATTAATGTGGTTACGTGTTTGTGTCTAACTTCATGTCAATACCTCACTCATTCATTACATCTCATATATCCAACCTTCATAAACCAATATAGTACATTTCAACCCCTACATTATGGTATACTACCCGTTTGCTTAGAGATGACCGCTTTCGACTACGAATTTTTTTCATTATTTATTAATAATAAAAAAAACATTTATTTAAACTGTATTGCTCATACAACAAGTATGCAATTGGTCGACTTAAAACCTGAAAGAATTCTCTACCATAAGCTCAAAAAGAAACCGAGTAAGAGCATTGTGTTGTGGCTGAGAGAAACAACTCCCAACACATTTGTCAAATATTATGCATGCACTCAGCGTCTCCTGCGGTTATAACTTACAAACCTACATGCCGAATTTCAGCTTTCCAAGACTAGTAGTCTCGGCTGTGCTTTGTGGATCAGCCAGTCAGTAACGGAAGAGTTTTATATGCAGATTTGGGAGCACTGGTCTCGTTAGACGCGCGATGCGTGTCAGGCATTTGGGTAGTGGCCATCTCTTAGTAAACGGGCAGCATTTGTGGTACAGTCGAGTTCGCCAATATATACACACTTTTGCACCTTACCACGTTGTAATAAGGTCCAAAAGTGTACACATTAATGTACTCGACTGTACATGTTCTAACCTACCTGTGACGTCATTGTATTAACCTAATAACATTTGTGTTGTGACGTCAGCTGCGCGCGAGCGGCCTCTATGTTCCAGTGTCTATGCGCAATCATCAAATGCCTGTGAGTATGTCCGTCTGTGTCAATATATTATGAATCTTATTTTATTATTATAACTAGCTTCAGCCCGCGACTTCGCCCGCGTGGAATTCGGTTTCCCGGGACCCCAACTATCTCCATGCCAAATTTCATCTCAATCGGTCCAGCGGTTGAAGCGTGAAGAGGTGACGGACAGAAGAGTTACTTTCGCATTTATAATATTAATATGGATTCAGTAAAGTTACATTTACTATGTACTGTAGTACTACTTTTTCAGTAGTTCAATTTGTTATAAATGTGTTATGCGTCGCATGGCATTACTTAGAAATGAATGTTAGAAAGAGTCAGCAAAAAATCAAAATCACGTTTACCTAGTTTGAAAATTAAAAGATTTAAAAGTACAATTAAGATATGTGACTAATTTTAATCAGGAATTACGCTGAGATTTTGTTTTATTTAAATTCACATTTTTTATTCAGCGTGGTAAAACTCAGTCGCATTATTTTATTTAAATATAATAACCGCAAAAAAATACACTTAATAAATTGACACAGAATCGGTATCATAAATCGTTTAATCATTGCTATGTCATATTTAACAAATGAAACTGCTTAGCACAAAATCGAACAACCACTTCACCATCTACTAATAAAATAAGTTTTTTCAAAAAATTCAATTTTGTGACACGCTTTTATTGCTGACTACTTTTCTTTGTAAATCCTTCATCTACCCTTCAAGACGAATCAAACGTGCTCAAATTCGATGGGTTTATGTAGTTTTATCACGGAGTTCCTATGGCCATCTTCCAGATCCATGATCAGATCAGCTCCACGTCATCATTGGCATTGTCACGCGATTTACATATTCGTGCAAAATTTCAGCACAATCGGAAATCGGAAAGTGGGTCAAATTTAACTTGCAAGATTCCATTACATAGTACATACAGGTCGACCTAATAAAAGCGTGTTAATAAAAACAGTTCTAGTTTGTACCAAAATGGCAATAAGTGTCGTAGCTGTTTATCCACTAATTTGATATTTAATCTCATGTTTATGGAGTTGTTTTTCCCTTACAGCCACCAACGACCAGACCTTATTCTATAGCGGGCGCTTCCCACCTTCGAGTTTCTAGGCCGGCGTCTGTTCCCGTACAGAGACCAGTTCCAGGTATGAAATGCTCAATATTAGGTTTGTCCCGTGCGAAATTCAATTTGAATTTACCACTGAGCTTTTCGGTGAAGGAAAACACCGCGAGGAAACCTGCACGCATCTGCGAAGTGATTCAAAGATGTGTGTGAAGTCCCCAATCCGCACTGGGCCCGCGTGGGGACTATAACCCAAACCCTCTCGTGATGAGAGGAGGCCTGTGCCCAAGAACATACCAAGTGCATTGTCTAGATACCATACGGAATTTCCTCTAAAGTTGTTTCAGTTGTTTATCTGTTATAGTTGATCTCATTTATTAGTAAGGAATTTTAACCGTTATTAATCATACTTTCAACCCTTGAAATATAAGTTCTTATTGAAGTCACACACTGTACGCCCCACGGTGGGTGCCAATGAAACTTTTTTTTTAATTGGTACTTAATTTCTCGACTAACTTTTTCCAACTGGCTATTCCATTTGTCCAAGATGTTATCCAATGTTGCATCATACCACTCATTCCACTCATCCAAGATCTTAGACGGTTTTTTTATTACTCGCTATATTTATTTTAACGTCTCAAATCCTTGATAAAAGATGGGGTATGATTTAAGTTTTAAGATTTAATGGTGTTCCCTTACAGGTAAGATACGCAGGCCCCATGGTGGGCGCCACTGAAACTTAAATTGGCGACGAGGTTTTCTCAACTTTTGCTTTACCATTGTTGTTTAGCGGTGGCGCCGCCGCCCGAGCCTCGGCCTTCGACGGTGACGGAGCCCCGCACTTCGGGCCTGCCCCGGCCGTCTAGATTACCAGCCCCGCGCCGTGCTCTCAGGTAACCTACATATATTTATTGACATAATGAAAACTTAATATCTTGTGGCACTTACAGCCAGAAAAAAATATTCATATGAATATTATAAATGCAAAAGAACTGTCTATCTGTCTGTCTAGTACTAGTATGTAACCTCTTCACGCTTATACCGCTGGACCAATTTAGATGAAATTTGGTAGGAGATAGTTGGAGTCCACTTAAGAATACACTTAAGAGATTATTCCTATCTGGCGCATCTAATCGAATGGAATAGAAGAAAATAGAAGAATGGAAGACAATTTTACTACATGGCAAAGGAATTTAGGAATTTAGACCGTCTGTAGCATTGATAAATCTTATATTTGAATAGCATTTGCGTCATTTCGGCTTCTCGCGTCTGCGGCTTCCTTCGATTGAATTCGGCGGTATCGATTTTTCAAGTACTAATTAATGCAATCGGTAAATGCAGTGTTTGACACTGCATCAGGCATACGCTCTTTTCTATATTCTATGTCTTATGTACTGATTTTTTCTTTCTTTACTTCCAGGCCGCCATCAGTATACTCCGTGGCCCCAACAACGGACGTCGATCACTACTGATCCGTACCCAAACCCAGCGTAACCAACTGACTGTAAAACGTGTCTTTGAGAACCATAGCGAGATCATTTCATATCGTTTCCTAGAAAATTATAGCGTTTTTAGACTGATTTTTAAACATGTGAAAACGAGGCCCCCCTTACCTGGTAACATCCAGCGTTGTCCATATTTTTAAGCAGATAATACACAAGACTAGCTTGATGATTGGCTGATTTCACGAAAACACTAGAATAATGCCAGCTACAGGCAATTTGCTCCATGTCAGCTACTGAAGAATACAGCTAGCCTTTAAGAATATTCAGCGCGTTGCGGAAAGCAGCTGACGGATTACCCTTTAAATTGGCTTTGATTTAATGGTGTTCTTGTAATAAATACACATGTTAACATCTATTATCTTTAAACTCCTAAAACCGACATGACAAATGTGAATAAGCTGTGGTCAATCCTATTTATTGGAAGTAAGCAGCGTTTTTTTATCCACGCCAAGACAATAATATATTTTTAGTAAAATTCTAAACGCTATATGCTGCGTAATTATGGACTGATTGGTACATCTCATTAATTAAATATTTCAGTGAAGAAGTAGCATTTGTATTTTTTTCGTATAAAAAATATCTCATGCTTCGAAATTGAAGCGGAAATCTCCTTTTCACTAGCTGAAGAGTTCCAGATTTCACAACTGACTCATGCTCTCTTTTGTCCTCGTAGACAATAGAGCTCAAAATTTAAATATTCTTACCATAAATGTTTGGTACAAAGACATACAAATTAAGATATTATCATAATTCCTATATTATTTACAAATTTAGTATAAAGTTATAAATAAAACAATACCGCGATAGTAATTTATTTGTGACTAAGACATTTTTGCATTTTGTTTAGAGATTGTAATCATTTTTAGGGACATGTATTTAAAACGTGTTTTGCTTTAGATGTAAAATTTTATAATAATGTTTTATACTGAAGCTAACTTTGTAAAGGTGGTAAGAATATCAATAAAAAAATAATGTATTCATAATTGCACAAAACAACACACGTATTTTGAAACTGTTTTTAAACTGAGTTAAGTTACGCGGAAACCTAATAAAGGTAATAAACTTTAAAGAATTTGGCGCTCGCACAAATTGTGAAATATATTTTTTAAAGTTTCTTGTACATTATGTAAAATACCATCTTAAATATACACTTTTATATATTTTAATCACTTGAACTTTTCACATATCCATAACGCACTAATTTACTCAACTTTTTTTGCCATATAATATAATATAACAAAGCTTCCTATTTATCCTAAGACTATTTATTCTAATGTAATATATTTAGGTACTATAAACTTGTTTTATATTTATTGCATCGATACCTCCGGCCAAAAACCTTTAACAGATTTTTAACTAGAGTTGGCTTTTTGAGACATCTTTTTAGGCATATTATAAATTTTCTAACAGGATTGTATTGTAAAGGAAGCTTTTTTTTATATAAAGCCTTGTTTTACTGCAAATCCTACGTTCCACTGTTCGATTCGTGGCATAGACATAAATCATACTTCGTATATTATTTACGTCTATGATTCGTGGCATATCTTCGTGCTTGGTTGGTTTCGACACATCGTGCCTTATTCAGGTAGTGTTAAGGAAGTTTGTTTTCATTTTCTAATAAAACAGTATGTATTATACGATATTTTTATTGACACTAAGTCCACGGGAACATGATAATTTGACCTTCGATATATTCAATACAAAAATATACCGACTGACTGACGAGGTCAAGGTATTTTTTTTAACAGGGAACGTTTATTTTTTTCCCTGGACACCCCAATTTGACATTTCTAAAACATATGGGGTATGGAGGGTTGAGATAAAGGAGCGCAATCTTTATACTTCTAAAAGTGCACCGAATCTGGATAATTTGATAGCGCTGCGGTCGCAACTGTAAAATGTCAAATTGGCCACCTAGGCGGCTAGTTTGCAGTTGCGCCTTCAGATGGCACTGCTGAGGCGAATGGCGACGAAAATGGGAGGGGGGTGAAGTGTGTTGCCTATAAACTATAGTAAAATCCGCTGGACACTTTCAACTGTTTCGCCATATTTATAAGATTGCGCTCCTTGCCAACACATTCCACCCTCCATATTGAAACTTAATAAATGTGTTGTCCATTTAGCGAGATTGATTCATTGTTTGCTATCCTAGTTTGTGTGTATGCTACATTGATATTAGGCATTAACCTCTGTTGTTTTGTTTGTATCAAGAAAGTATATGCATGTCAAATATGGCACCAACTGTCATTCCATACATAAACGTCACGGTTCCATACATAAACGATTTTCGCGTTAAAACCAATGGCCGTGTGCACTACCCATTGTTTTACCAATTCGTAAAAAATCTTCTGAACTTTTAGAATCGATAGCCGATACTGTGAGTCAAATAGCGTCATAACATTTTGCTAGATCATGAAAATGCTGGACGACAGCGATCTGGTGACATTTGTCAGTTGGTTAATACTTAAATGCAATATATCATGAACTGTGTGTCTCTTGAGGAGCTCCTGGAGCCCTAAGAAGCCCTGATATTACATAGATATATTTGATGGCGATTACAAGAGTAACTGGCGCCGATATTATCGGTCAAATTGAATGGGAGTGAGCGATGCCAAGCTAAGCAAATACAGTATCGGGTAAGTATTGTAGAATGAGGGCCACCGTATTCCTGCACACTAGCTGGCGCCTCTATCTGCAAGGTGGTGGCTGTCAATGTCAACTTTTGTCATTTCATACAGTAGTGTCAATGTCACTGACATTTGACGTTTTGGAGACCTCAGTGTTGCCAATTTAGCGTGTAACATGGCACATAATGTACTAAGTTGGCAACAAGCGCCTCTAGCGGCAGATTCACTCGCGGTGACCGTCATTTGTAGAGTAGAGGTGGTATAGCCCTCGCAATATATATACTTTTTCACGCTTCAACCTTTTTACCGATTTAGGTGATATTTGGTATGGATATAGTTCGACACCCGGGGGACAAAGGCTACTTTTTGTCCAGGAAAAAAGCTTGGTTTCCACGGGAACGCGATAACCAAATTCCATGCGGGCGGAGTCGCCGGCAGAAGCTAGTATTCAATTAATGCTCGGACCGTGTCCTGCCAATACCAGTATATGTATGTATAGTATGGCCTAGTGCCCACCCCAGGATGTGGGTTAACGATTCGAAATTCTAGGATGGACCCCTTATAAACCAAATACTTAAGTACGTATAGCAAAGTCACTAATTATAGCTTGTTATCAAAAAATATAAATAATGAAAAAAAACCTGATATACTTAGCGCCAGATTATGGACTGTTGCACCTTGAAATTTAAGTTCATTGTTAATTGAGAACAGCTGTAATTAAAAAGTGATTTCGTCTTAGGTGTAATTAGAGCCATCTATCGAGTTACTTAAATAATTGGTTGATGAATGTCAACTGGACATAGTCCGAATCATACTTTATAGCTGCGGTTCCAACAACAATCGAAAAGTTTTCCTTATGCGTGGAACAGTGTTGCTATAGTTTAAAGCGCTTAAGTCCAACTCGGACATTTTTCGACGCTAGCGCTCAACTGTCACTATTGTAGTGTGTGAAACGAAATCGCACGTTACGTTATGTGAGTGTGCGACGTCGCGAATGCTGTCTGTACGAGTAATTTTTGCTTTGTACGTTTTTATTTTTATAAATAACCGATGTAAATGATGTGATTATTACTGCAATAACCTCAAGTGATAACGATTGTGATATAACAACGCGATGGCCCTCAAAATACGTTGCGTTTTCTTATACTATGTGATCCAGTGCAATAGCTCGTCACTACGGTTGTTTGTCAATGACGTCTGCGTTTAGCGCAGCGAAAAGTGGAATTTTAGTTTGATTGTGACAACTAGTGCAAACATAAATAACACAGATTGTGTTGACCGTTGAGTGCTTGTAAAATGGATGAGTGCGTTCCCGGAGGAAGACTTCTTCTATCAACGGGGGCCGTCAAAGCTGGCTCATGAAGAAGGGGTTAGTTTCCCTGTTTATGTTTACTTTTCAGCCGTGCGCTTATGTGTATGTAGGAGTGGCATCGTTACTATTAATACATAATTACAGCATCAATGCCATCGTGCGTCTATTTGCCCTTAAATGTAGGTATAGGTTATGAGTAGTAGTAAGTCTTGTTTACTATAGTATTTACTCGTAATCTGAAGTTCGTAGAGCTTTCAAGGTTTCTACATAGTTCGTTAACACCGTCTAGTTCTTGGAAACGGGTGGCACTTTTAGGATGGAGGCTGGGATGTGATATTTTTCTTTTGTTACTTTCTCTTATCCATTGAGTGAATGGTGCGAGGGAGACAGTTAGATAGGCTGACAGTGAGGTTAGAGAGAGACGGTGCTCTACTGGAAGAATTCACTGAGCAATATATTTAAGTCTTCACACATGACATCTTACCTCTATTACCTTATTATTCTCGATTATATACGGTTGTTTGTTTATACCTACTGAAGATAGTACTACTATTACATACCTACTATTACACAAGATTACATTTAGAAATCCTGTTATGCAGTGACCTAGCCTCAGAAACCTTTAATTTAAATTGCTGATAATATGTTTATATATTATATAGTACTTAAGCAAAATAATCAATATAAAGTAAGGAATAAATCTGATTTAATTCTTAATATAGGTTGAGGGACTTGAAAGCTGAAATTTTGAAAAACTTTGGAATGGAGATAGTTTGAGACTCTGGGAATAGGATATTTTCTATCCTGATGGTTCCACGGGAACAGGTTTTTAACAGGTCATATTTCAATACAATTGTAATTAGTACAATAGTAAATTCTATACCTTACTATATCCAATCATCTATATGTATAGTATTATTGTGTATGCAAATTCCATGCGGGACAAAGTCACGGGCAATGATGATTAATTTATATAGCAGTTTGATAAAGTTTTATTCCTTTTAAGTATTGAAATTGATTCACAATCTAAAACCAAATGGGACAGTTGATCCCACTGTTAATATGAAAACAGATATTTTCAAAAACAACTGATTAAGAAGTGAATCCATTAACATAATTACATGTAACAGATGTACATTTCTATTCAATGTTCAATGTTCTTGTTCTTATATGCTATTTTGTGAGTTTTAGTGAATAGCTCAGTTGCTGAATTTTTCATAGGCATATTTCTTTGTAGGTTTTACATTTCTGCCTGCGCGACTTCGCCTGCGTGGAATTCGGTCATATCTTTTCCGGGACTCTACCTCCATGCCAATTTCATCGAAATCGGTGTTAGTTTAAGCGTGAAGAAGTAACAGGCAGCCAGACAGAGTTACTTTTGCATTTATAATATTAGTATGGATGTTTATTCTAATATATTTTTTGCAACTTATCCCCCTAGGCCTATGTCCAGCAGTGGACGTATTTTGTATTTTTGATTTCATTTTCTTTAAAAAAAATCTACATCTAGACATTTAAAGCTTCTCAACAATTATTTTACAGAAACAAAGATTCACATAATATTCCCTATGACACAAAAATAAAAACATCATTCCTTCTTATTTGTGACTTGATCAATAATACACATTTTTATTATTAAACACGATTCATAAGAATGGTGTGCATTCTCTTATCAAGTTCTCTATCAATATGGGTCATTTCACCACAATGACCACAACTTGCCCTTATCAAATAACAGGCACTAGTATTTGTTTATTCAAGTCTTGCATATTTGATGCAGCATTCATTCATAAAGAATTTCAGTGAGAACTGTTCAACAAATCCAATTCATATGATTATGGGTGTGTCCTCAATCCGCACTGGGTCTGCATGGGGACCAACCCAGGCTGTTTCGCAATAACAGGCCTGTGTTGGGACATAATTAGGCATTTGCAGTGATAGAGTTTAATAAGTACACTTTACTACTCTAAATACCTAAATTAAATCACTTTGTGCCTATTATGTTATGAATCACCAACTCATTAAACCAGGCTAAGTAATAAATATTGAATTAGGTCACCTACTTTATTGCTTAATGGCTACAAACATTATGTCGTTATTATTTTATTAACAAAATTATTTGCTTTACTCAGTTGAAAGTTCAAAATTTCATTTATTGGCCTGGCAAACCTGTATATATTTCAAATTGTTAAAGCCGTTTCTGAGATCGTTTTTAACTATAAATAAATAAAGGCAGAAGCTTTAGTTTAACTAAATATTTTCGATTTACAGAACTTATTCCCCAATCCGCACTGGGCCCGCGTGGGGACTATAGCCCAAACCCTCTCGTGATGAGAGGTGGCCTGTGCCCAGCAGTGGGACGCGAATAGGCTTTAGTAGTAGTAGAACTTTATTTTATTTATTTGGGATCCATTTTGACACACATTATGATTTTTTGTGTACATACAAATCAATGTTTAATGCCCTGCTCACACCGAATGCGTGTGCAGTCACTAATGCATTGCATAGTGTTGGTTTTCGTGAGACGTGCCACACACTTGCAAGCCGTGCACGCAACGTTCTCTATTACAAAGCGCACGTTGCGTGCATGCTTACGGTGCGGGTATTTGGTGTGAACCGGGCTTAAGTCTTAAACTGTAACAATAGTTACGTCATACATTCTTCCACCTTACACGGCATAAGTAATGCAGCCGACATTTTTGGACGGCCCCTTGACCTCTGTGTTTGGTATGTCAAGGGTTTTACTATATGTTGTAACTAGCTTTTCCCCGCAACTTCGTATGCGCAGAAATATTAAAAAGTAAAATCCCGATTTTTCCCGTTCCCGTAGGAATTTTGCAAAATCCTTTCTTAGCGGATGCCTACGTCATAACATCTACCTGCATGCCAAATTTCAGCCCGATCCGTCCAGTGGTTTGGGCTGTGCGTCGATAGATCACTATGTCAGTTTTATATATTTAGATGTAACTAAAATCAGTACATTTTTCTGTTTAATCCTGCCTTCTATCTATTTCTATTGTGAAAATAAAGCGTGTACATTTAATTTACTCTTTTCATCAGTTGAAAGGGGTGGAATAACAGAATGATACCCAAAAGCTTATCAATGTCAGACTTACAATATTAGATTTCAGGTAACTATTTTGATTAAGTGATATAAGATTAGAAAATTGTCTGGGTACAATACAAAACGATTTTTTGAAAAATTGTCTTTATGTATGTATTTCCGGATTTAACTCGAAAACTACTTGTTGGATTGCAACAAAATTTGGTATTGGGGTAGTCTATAACACTGGTCAACATATAGGCTACTTTTTATCCCGGAAAACCCGAATCGAATTCCACGCGGACGCAGTCGCGGGCAGAAGCTAGTAATTAATAGAACTTGTAAATTCTAATCTTTATCCATACCCAACTGTGAGCTGGAATTCAATTAAAAATCGTTAATTAGTCGTTTAATTAATACCACAATTAAGGCCGTTCCCTGACCCAGCATCGTCAAATTGCTCATGCAAGATCATACTTTTCTAAGAAATATTAAAAGTTAAAAATATGACAAAAACATATGTTATATTTGATTATATCATCCTTCAGTCAGCTTTCGTTATACCACTAAATCGGACCTGTAATCCAACTTTACTCCAGTTTATTATATCAAACAGTGTAAAACTAAATATAACAGATATATTATCTATATTATATTCATACATTGACAGCTTTATCAATGCCATGTTTTAGACGGTATTTTAATAGAAATTAAAACGCGTTAAATACTAACTAAATCGGGCGTTCTGTGCGTAGCGCTTTCTCTTTCACTAGTTGCACGAGTGACAGTGACGGCTGAGCTGGGTATAGGAACGGCCTTAAAACAATCTGCTAGGCGCGTTTTCGCCATTAAGTTACGAAACCCTAAAACGATGGGACTTACTGTGACTTCGCAGATGCGTGCAGGTTTTCTCACGATATTTTCCCTCACCGAAAAGCGCAGTGGTGCATTTGATTCGATTTCGCACACGAGTATAATCGAGATGAGAGTGATTGATTAATCAATTTTAAACCCCGACCGCCACAGCGGGTATTAGGTATTTTGACTAATTACCTACAACTAAAATATTCTTTAATTACATTAACTGTTGTCTAGCTGTACCCGCCAAGGCCGCCGATAATAATTTATTATTGTCTATCAGTAAAACAAAACCGGTTGAATTAATTACCTACTGTCGTGTATAGACTGCTTAATTAAGCCGTTGTTTAAACGCTTACTGATATTGTTATTTGTACTAGTAATTGTGGTTTTTATCAAGTGGGCTCATTCTTTATCCGCTGTAATTATAGTTACCGTAATAGATTAAACATGCACGGGTTTCCTTACAAAAAAAATAAGGTTTGTTCGGGTAAAGGTTCTAACTGAAAACAGTTTTTCAACTTTGTAAACAATTTCCGGGAGGCAACGTTTTATCTCATTTTTTGTGGGAGAAATTTCAATATCGATCGAATAATAAATTTTGTTTCTCAAATCGATAAGAAAACGTAAATACCCGAATCAGCTACGTTACGATGTCAGAATAACCAGATAGCATATAAAATAAAACCCATAAAATCTCCCGGCAGTTTAAATTAAAATTTCTTAAATATTCTCAACTGAAAACTGTGCGGTTGGCGTCAAAGATATGTTTACACTTTTTCATCCTATTCCTTTGTATTAAAATCCAGAAGTGTAAAATATATTTCCTGTAATTGTTTAATGGCTTCTATTAAAAGTAAACTAGTTAGGTCGTTTGCGTATGAATCGCTCTATAGTTGTGGGCAATTGTCGATAAAACATCTTCAAAAGGCATACTATAGTATGAGAAATCTTTATTAGATACTAGCTTCTGCCCGCAACTTCGTCCGCGTGGAATTAGCTTATGTTCGGGATAAAAAGTAGTCTATGCCCCGGGAGTCCAACTAACTCCATACCAAATTTCATCTAAATCGGTCCAGCGGTTTCAGCATGAAGAGGTAACAGCATGGAGTTCAAATTTGTATGCAGGCTTGCAGGCTACCTAGGTAGCGGACATCTATTATCGCATTTAACACTTTTTTAGGGCGTACTCGGATTTTTCTATGATAATAATGTCGTTTATTCCTCGAAAATCACGTGTATATAGTTTATGGTTACTTACGGGCATGGAATTTTCTCGTGACCCTTCGATGTCGATGACTTCTTGTTCACGTGTATTGATTACGAAAATCAGTTCCATGTGATTAAAGCCAATGAAATATTGATAGAAAGCTAACGTTTTATCCAAATACTGACCGTCTCTAGCGATATAATGGGGAAATGGGGTGGCCAGCTTCACAGCCATCGAGTAGGGCCCCTTTCCCCGTTCCTATTTGAATTTTGGGAAATCCTCTTAGAAGGAACCTACATGCCAAAGTTCAGCTTTCAAGTCCAGTTCTTTCAAGGATTCATTTCAATTAAAATATTACACTAACACACCCCATGGTCCATCAAATATCATCTTCCTCGGACATTCTACTTGATATTTATTACTTGGTATTTAATCTGAGACTTGATCGGACAAACCTATTTTTATTTAAACAGATGCAACAGAGACCACGGTTTACCTTCCTAGTTCAATTCCCAAAGTTCGTAAAAGGGAAATCAGTAGCAGTAGACCACCCGGTTTTGTTTGTTTTTGTTTCTAACTAGCTACTTCTAAGCACTACCCTGCTTCCCTCCAGCCATAGCTTTACAGGCGACACGGGGGGATGGAGTTTGTAGCTTACGTATAATATAAACCTGGTGTTTCACTTCACTTAACACTTCAGACACGTTACCTACTCTTTTCATTGTGGATCCAGTTTTTGTTGACGACCTTTTGAGCGATTCCGTGTTGAGGTCATCATATTGGGTTTGAGTGGCTACTTTTTAATCAGTTTTTACAGTGGTTTCTTTCGCGTATGTTTGTTATCTTTTAGTTGTAACTACTCCCACAATAAGACACCGGACGACTGGGTTGGCTCAGTTGCTAGTAACACTGCCTGCTGGTAAAACGGTCGCAGGTTCTAATCCCGCCAGGGGTAAACTTTGCGCGATGACTTGATGAGCACGAATGTTTGTACCAGAGTCGGGTGTTTTGTATTTATAAATGGATAGTATGATTTTTTCTATATATTTGAGCACCCATAGCACAAGCTTTGCTTAGTTTAAAGCCAGGTCTATTCTGTGAAATGTCGCAGGATTTATTTGATTTATTTTATTTATGTTTTGAAAAAAATTACACGGAAAAGAATTTAAAACAGAGATAATAGTATCGAAAACTTTCATCGAGTCGTTGTACCGTTACAGTCGGCGTGCGTTCATCGAAATAAACATTACTGTAGTCAGTGAAACATGAAACGCTATACCACAGACTAATTACAAATATTCGTTCCAAGTGTCCAAAATAATAGCGGATTCCTAAATGCAAAAAATCGATGAGGCCTCCGCGATTTGGCAACTCGCCCGACAAGAGCCAAGTAGACACGGTTAATCGTTTCTACCTAACAAACCCCTTGGGGAATACCGGTATTACCGCTTTCCCAATTGTCTGTAAGACAATATGCATGAGAATGTTGAGTGCAAGTGTACTTAATAACCTCTGGTGGCTCTCAGATGGATCAGAACACGGTTAATAACTTTGATTCATTTGATACCAGTCACGATACAAGATACTTATATCTAGATGTCTGTATTTAAGTACTCTTTATTATTATTATTATTTTAGACGTATGCACACTCTTCAGTTCAGTTATAAAAAATACAATTATAATACAAAGTAGCTCTACATGTTTACAGTTTCAAGATTCGAAACGGCACCTGTAAAAAGCGTGTTTAACTTCTATTGGTACACTAGTACGATGTTTTATGGACTGTGAACGTTTTTATGGTTCCGTTATAAACTATTAATCCTTCACTATCGCTTTGTATGCTTTTTGAGCATTGTAGACTACTGCGATAATAAAGAAATGCCCAAAACGTTTTAACTAATACAAGACATGGACCATGGATTACGTTACGCGCTCTTAGGATATAGGCTTTCGTATTTTTTTGACTAAATTCTTGTTACTAAAAAAAATACCGAGAAGTTTCTTTCTCCTTAAAAAAATTTTAGCTTGTTAGTATAAAAAATAACTAAGGAAATTGTGTCCTGACACAGGACACGATTGAAAATACACATAACATAACGAAGTTATTAAATTCCGTACGAGTAATATCTAATTTGTGTCACAGGTATCTTAGCTATCTTAAATTAGATATGCTTCCCATGCAAACTTGAAGCGCTTCGAAGAATTTTAATATACAAGACTTTGAGAGATTTTTCGGGGAATGGAAAATATATATGCTTCGTTTTCGTATCTATAGATAGACTATAATCTTCGTCGACATATCTCCGTCCGTACCGTACTCTTTATAATCCGTAGAAAAAAAACCGGTAAACTACCGGATAGCACCGATAACCCCTTCGTAAAGTGATACCTACGAGTCAAATGATCCGGGTATATTTTTAACTCCGTGTCAATATTTAGGGATCTGATGAAAGAATATTATGTCGTCATGTGATTTGTTGCCTGCTGGAATCGTTTGAAAGCTAAATAGACTTTATATCTACTAGGTATTGATTTAGAGAGGGTCTAAACAAAGGTGTAGGTTTATTGACAGAGTAGCGGTTTCCCGCGGTTTGACTATCCGCATCCGCGGGAAAATTGGGATAAAATGTAGCCCATGTCACTCAGGAATAATTTGGCTTTCTGCTGTTTAAACAATTTTAAAAATCTGTTTATTAGCTTTTGAGTTTATCCATTACAAACGAACAGATTTTGCCTCTTTATAATATTAGTAGGTATAGAACTTTCGCGTCAATTTCGAAGACTAGACGTTCTCCTATGTGGATGCTGAAGCTGAAATGTGAATCTTTTTATCGAGAACTTGGAATCGATGTCCAGTCAACCGATGCAAATAGTGAACTTGACAACGACTTCGAAGTCGGCCTTTGATATATTTCTTTTTCATATATAAATGCCAAGAGGAGCGAATAAAATCAAAGTCGTAAATCATTCACACGTCGTTTATGTTACCTATTCAAATTTAAAATGTATTACTTTTGTTTTACCGTGAATGTATACGGTAAAACATGCGATTAATATGAATCTTGCCTGAAGCAATGAGATGAACTTTTCTTATCCTCGCATCTAAGAGCATGTTTGTCGATAATAATTCAATCTACACTTGCTCCCGAGCCATCGGAGACCAATTTGTATTTCTACAAATAATAAATGGATGTAGTCATTAAACATGAATCATGATCTAATATGGGTACTAGCTAAGCAACAAATTAATGTGACTCCAATGACATCTGTCACCTGAGGACATTACAAGACCTAGGTCACGTATTTGATAAATGTAACAAAAATACTCTATATAAGTAGGATATAAAAAAATCCATGTAAATCTGCTAGAAGTGCACAAATCACCGTTGCTTCTAATTTCCAACAGTCGCGGCCAGGCCAGTTGTTATTTACCTTTAAGGCTGTTTTCACACCTCCGCCGCGGATTGGAAATAACGGTACCGCTGAACATTTGCCATCGTTTGTCCATTATACACATCCTTGACGCCGTTCACATATCCGCGCTCATACCGCTATTTCAGTTCCGCTGCGGAGATGAACGGCGTCAAACATGTGTTACTGGACAAACGATGGCAAATGTTCAGCGGTACCGCTGTTTCAAATCCGCAGCGGAGGTGTGAAAACAGCCTGAACAACAGGACAAACTGTACCTATGTTTTTTTATACCTACATTCCTACCTATTTACAAACACACTTGTCCATATTATTTGTGCGCCGACTCTGTTTTCAACGTACGAGTTTAATCTATCTATCTAAATAACTAAAACTCAAAGGTGACTGACTGACTGACTGACTGACATAGTGATCTATCAACGCACAGCCCAAACCACTGGACGGATCGGGCTGAAATTTGGCATGCAGGTAGATGTTATGACGTAGGAATCCGCTAAGAAAGGATTTTGCAAAATTCCCACGGGAACTGGAAAAATCGGGATTTAATTAATTTAATATTTCTGCGCATACGAAGTTGCGGCGAAAAGCTAGTTTAATATAAATTTCACGTAATTTCAATATGACAATATTTATACGGCATTGTTAATCGACTTTACTTTATCTAGCGGAAATGTCCGGTATCACTATCGCATCTAATTTGTACTCGATACTCGATATGAGCTGATATGATAATAAGTATATTGGTTAGTGATTTTTCAACATACTATTCCGTGCAACGATTATGTGGTCACATGATCTTAAGTTATGGTATTTACTGTATGGTTTATGGTTTAACATGCTTTGTTACCTACTCGACATAATACTAAGACTCGCTAAGTAAATATAAAATAAAACATTTTATGAATCCCGGATCTCGTATTCCGTAAAAACTATTGATCTATTCTTATTATAAGTAAGGATTCACAATCAGTCGGAGAAAAATGGCCCCGTCAAAACGGGTGCCCGAACAGCTCGGGCACCCGTTTGGCCTTCGTTATAAAGAGGCGTTATTAGCATATTGGAACGTATTTTCTAATGTCAGTTTGCTTCATATATTTTGACATATTCTGTTAGGCACTGTTCGTCCTTATAATAGGTCAATGGTAAAAACGCACATAGAAGCTAGTGAATAATTTAACAAACTAAACATATTAAATATCAATTACCAGGATAAATAGATACATTTGAGCAATTTTAATTCACCATGTATTTATAGATCTGTAACCAAAGAACGTTTCGTTAGATGCCTTTATCGGATGATAATTGGTAATTGTAGTTCAAATATCAAAGCTGTTGACTTATATTCGAGTCCTAGGATACTGATTGGTGTTATTTTATAGCTTTATCAGTTAAGCTGATTGAACTATAATTGAAACTGGAACCCTTATACCCTGTCATTTAGACGTTTTCATGAGAAACAACAGATGTTTATGATAGAGAGCTCGGTGTCTAGACGCGAGCGTTTTAAATGGGAAATGAAGCTATTTCAACGGTTCAATTATGACGGAGGCGAGCTATTAACGATTCATACGCTTGTAACTTGCTGTTTTTGAGCCCGACACATCGTTAAGGCCGTTCCTATACCCAGCTTAGCCGTCACTGTCACTCGTGCAACGAGTGAAAGAGAAAGTGCTACGCACAGAACGCCCGCTTTAGTTAGTATTTAGCGCGTTTTAGGTTCTATAAAAATACCGTCTAAAAACATGGCATTTATAAAGCTGTCAATGTATGCATATACTATGGATATTTTTTCTGCTATATTTAGTTTTACACTTTGATATAATAAACTGGAGTAAAGTTTGATTAAAGCTGCGAGTTAGAGGTTACTTTGGAATTAAATTGTAACGAGCGAGGTTTCGTGAAACGTGTAACGAAAGCTGTCGATGTAAGGATGATATAATCAAATATAACATGTTTTTCATATTTTTAACTTTGACGATGCTGGGTCAGGGAACGGTCTTAATGCATTGAACAACATGTTTGGTGCAAGTGTAGATATTAATAAAAATATTTGTGTAAACCTTGACCAGGAATTCAGCACACCTGTCAATAGGGGCGCTAGTTCTGCTTTTCATATAGTTATAGTTCCGAGTTGCGGGTTTGTAGAGCCCAGTATCACTGCGACCATTTCTGATTTATTGTGATAGCCACTTCGTTTCATATAGCGACACGTTTATATTTTTATAGTTCAGTATTTAAGGCGCAATATGACGAGGTCTACTCTACTGAATTTCTGGTCAAGCTTTAATTATTATAGAACACTGTTTGGATGTTAAAGCCGCGCCATCGTCAGTGGTACATGTAGGTACAATCTTCTTCTTCTTCTTACCTTCTTCTTCTTTCTTCTTCTTCTTCTTCTTCTTATATATACAAATGAATCGCCGTGTGTTAGTCTGACTAAGGCTCGAGAACCGCTGGACCGATTAGGCTGATTCTTTTTTTGTTTTATTCCCCGTGTTTCAGGGAAGGTTTAGAAATCAAAAAAGTTGAGAAAAGTCTAAGGGAACAGCTAAAAAAGGAATCGCATACGGGTGATACGAAGTTCCCCGGGCTAACTAGTACTTAATAAATGCAGCATATGATATCTTTTGCAACAACTGCCAAATTTTACGTCAATAAAATGGCATCAAAAAAGTTACCCCGTAGTTGCCCACCATGTATTTAATGTAGACACGGGCCGGCAATTACGATGTTTCATTCGATGTCATTGATCTTTTATTACTTCAAGAATCTTCACCCCGAGCGGGGAAAAATGTGTTCCCTCCATACAACGACCCTATTTGGTAGCGGCCAGTAGTCAGTAGTAGTAGGCCAGTTGTTATTTACCTTTAAGGCTGTTTTCACACCTCCGCCGCGGATTGGAAATAACGGTACCGCTGAACATTTGCCATCGTTTGTCCATTATACACATCCTTGACGCCGTTCACATATCCGCGCTCATACCGCTATTTCAGTTCCGCTGCGGAGATGAACGGCGTCAAACATGTGTTACTGGACAAACGATGGCAAATGTTCAGCGGTACCGCTGTTTCAAATCCGCAGCGGAGGTGTGAAAACAGCCTGAACAACAGGACAAACTGTACCTATGTTTTTTTATACCTACATTCCTACCTATTTACAAACACACTTGTCCATATTATTTGTGCGCCGACTCTGTTTTCAACGTACGAGTTTAATCTATCTATCTAAATAACTAAAACTCAAAGGTGACTGACTGACTGACTGACTGACATAGTGATCTATCAACGCACAGCCCAAACCACTGGACGGATCGGGCTGAAATTTGGCATGCAGGTAGATGTTATGACGTAGGAATCCGCTAAGAAAGGATTTTGCAAAATTCCCACGGGAACTGGAAAAATCGGGATTTAATTAATTTAATATTTCTGCGCATACGAAGTTGCGGCGAAAAGCTAGTTTAATATAAATTTCACGTAATTTCAATATGACAATATTTATACGGCATTGTTAATCGACTTTACTTTATCTAGCGGAAATGTCCGGTATCACTATCGCATCTAATTTGTACTCGATACTCGATATGAGCTGATATGATAATAAGTATATTGGTTAGTGATTTTTCAACATACTATTCCGTGCAACGATTATGTGGTCACATGATCTTAAGTTATGGTATTTACTGTATGGTTTATGGTTTAACATGCTTTGTTACCTACTCGACATAATACTAAGACTCGCTAAGTAAATATAAAATAAAACATTTTATGAATCCCGGATCTCGTATTCCGTAAAAACTATTGATCTATTCTTATTATAAGTAAGGATTCACAATCAGTCGGAGAAAAATGGCCCCGTCAAAACGGGTGCCCGAACAGCTCGGGCACCCGTTTGGCCTTCGTTATAAAGAGGCGTTATTAGCATATTGGAACGTATTTTCTAATGTCAGTTTGCTTCATATATTTTGACATATTCTGTTAGGCACTGTTCGTCCTTATAATAGGTCAATGGTAAAAACGCACATAGAAGCTAGTGAATAATTTAACAAACTAAACATATTAAATATCAATTACCAGGATAAATAGATACATTTGAGCAATTTTAATTCACCATGTATTTATAGATCTGTAACCAAAGAACGTTTCGTTAGATGCCTTTATCGGATGATAATTGGTAATTGTAGTTCAAATATCAAAGCTGTTGACTTATATTCGAGTCCTAGGATACTGATTGGTGTTATTTTATAGCTTTATCAGTTAAGCTGATTGAACTATAATTGAAACTGGAACCCTTATACCCTGTCATTTAGACGTTTTCATGAGAAACAACAGATGTTTATGATAGAGAGCTCGGTGTCTAGACGCGAGCGTTTTAAATGGGAAATGAAGCTATTTCAACGGTTCAATTATGACGGAGGCGAGCTATTAACGATTCATACGCTTGTAACTTGCTGTTTTTGAGCCCGACACATCGTTAAGGCCGTTCCTATACCCAGCTTAGCCGTCACTGTCACTCGTGCAACGAGTGAAAGAGAAAGTGCTACGCACAGAACGCCCGCTTTAGTTAGTATTTAGCGCGTTTTAGGTTCTATAAAAATACCGTCTAAAAACATGGCATTTATAAAGCTGTCAATGTATGCATATACTATGGATATTTTTTCTGCTATATTTAGTTTTACACTTTGATATAATAAACTGGAGTAAAGTTTGATTAAAGCTGCGAGTTAGAGGTTACTTTGGAATTAAATTGTAACGAGCGAGGTTTCGTGAAACGTGTAACGAAAGCTGTCGATGTAAGGATGATATAATCAAATATAACATGTTTTTCATATTTTTAACTTTGACGATGCTGGGTCAGGGAACGGTCTTAATGCATTGAACAACATGTTTGGTGCAAGTGTAGATATTAATAAAAATATTTGTGTAAACCTTGACCAGGAATTCAGCACACCTGTCAATAGGGGCGCTAGTTCTGCTTTTCATATAGTTATAGTTCCGAGTTGCGGGTTTGTAGAGCCCAGTATCACTGCGACCATTTCTGATTTATTGTGATAGCCACTTCGTTTCATATAGCGACACGTTTATATTTTTATAGTTCAGTATTTAAGGCGCAATATGACGAGGTCTACTCTACTGAATTTCTGGTCAAGCTTTAATTATTATAGAACACTGTTTGGATGTTAAAGCCGCGCCATCGTCAGTGGTACATGTAGGTACAATCTTCTTCTTCTTCTTACCTTCTTCTTCTTTCTTCTTCTTCTTCTTCTTCTTATATATACAAATGAATCGCCGTGTGTTAGTCTGACTAAGGCTCGAGAACCGCTGGACCGATTAGGCTGATTCTTTTTTTGTTTTATTCCCCGTGTTTCAGGGAAGGTTTAGAAATCAAAAAAGTTGAGAAAAGTCTAAGGGAACAGCTAAAAAAGGAATCGCATACGGGTGATACGAAGTTCCCCGGGCTAACTAGTACTTAATAAATGCAGCATATGATATCTTTTGCAACAACTGCCAAATTTTACGTCAATAAAATGGCATCAAAAAAGTTACCCCGTAGTTGCCCACCATGTATTTAATGTAGACACGGGCCGGCAATTACGATGTTTCATTCGATGTCATTGATCTTTTATTACTTCAAGAATCTTCACCCCGAGCGGGGAAAAATGTGTTCCCTCCATACAACGACCCTATTTGGTAGCATAGGGGTGATATTGTGCTATTTTCGCTGCCTCGATTGATGGTTTGGAAACAAGGTGCTTTCGCGATGGGGAGATGCCCCCTTCTAGGAAGTGATTGAAAAGGTGACATTGCTTTCTCGGCTAAATAAAGGACACGAGGATGTACGCTATTAGAGTTATTTCTGTACTGATTGCATTCTATTCATGGAACTTGTTACCTTGTTACCCCTCAGCAGCTCATGTTTATGGCTGTTTGTCAGTGAGGTCTTATTTCAAATGAATGGACCTAGTTAATCAAGTTTCATATGTTTTCATTTTATTACACCTTATTAGAATGAAGTTTGTAATAAGCACGATTCAACGAATGCGACGATGCACTTACGTCGTTGTCACAGAGTCTATTATTAAGTACTTACTACTACTTCTACTACAGCCTATTTGCGTCCCACTGCTGGGCACAGGCCTCCTCTCATCACGAGAGGGTTTCGGCTATAGTCCACACGCGGGCCCAGTGCGGATTGGGGACTTCACATACATCTTTGAATTACTTCGCAGATGCGTGCAGGTTTCCTCGCGATGTTTCCTTCACCGAAAAGCTCAGTGGTAAATTCAGATTGAATTTTGCACATAAGTAAACTTAGCGGTGCGAGCTAGTGGTTCGACCTACCGCCTCAGAAATAATAGTAGAAGCCGTGGTGGCCTAGTGGTTTGTCCTACCGACTGCCTCTCATGTAGAGGGTCGCGGGTTCAAATCCGGCTCGCACCTCTGAAATTATTTATGTGCGAAATTCAATTAGAATTTACCACTGAGCTTTTCGGTGAAGGAAGACATCGTGAGGAAACCTGCACGCATCTGCGAAGTAATTCAAGGATGTGTGTGAAGTCCCCAATCCGCACTGGGCCCGCGTGGGGACTATAGCTCAAACCCTCTCGTGATGAGAGGAGGCCTTTGCCCAGCAGTGGGACGCAAATAGGCTGTAGTAGTAGTAGTAGTACTATAACAATAGTAGGGGACCAAATGTTTAAAATATATATCACGATATACGCAACAGTAGACCTTATAGAGAGAGATCCAACACTGTCAAACGATTCTCATAACTCTTCATCAATTCATCATAACCGTACTCGTTCTACTGAATATCATATATCAAGTCTATGAAAGTTCTCTTATTTTTTACTAGCCGATGCCCGCGAACTTCGTCCCGCTAGACTTAGAATTTACGTACCCGATGATACTATACATATAGACAGTTATAGTTATAGAAGTATTGAAAATTTGGTCTGACCCATGGAAAACCCTTTCCCGTGGAAATATCGGGATAAAAAGTATCCTATGTTATTATTGCCCGGGTCTCAAACTATCTCCATACCAAATGTTATCCAAATCAGTCCACGCGTTGCGACGTGAAGGAAGGACAAATAAACACACTTTCATATTTATAATATTAGTATGGATGGACTTTTTATCGTAGGATTCTGCTGAAATTTCTAAATTCGATCCCGTCTCGACCAATAATCCCCTACTAAATCCTTGTCGTAATACTCTAATCTTGTACCAGCAAGGTCAATGCATATTTTATTATAGCGTATTAATATTTTAACTGTCAAGTCCCAAATACACCCTTAAAGCTCGATGGCGGTGGGTTAATTAAATTTATACAGCTAGCCAGAACAAAGGAAGGAAAGTTTCCTTATGTTACGAGCTGTACCCCGTAACGTTAGATTAGGTACGTCGTGTAATCAGGTGTCATGGCCAAGCGGATTTGCTCCTAATTGATATAATTAATAGTAAAGTAACTTACTTAAAAGGTCTTGAATTCTCGATGAAGAGATTTGAAATCGAATCGAGTGTCCTAATATAATAAAGGCATCTCGGAGAGGCCAAATATGTTAATCAAGTCAACGAATTCGTTTCAAATCAAAACAAAGTAATTTACTAAAAGTATAATACAATATACTTTATTGAACACCCACGCTTTCAAGTAAAGTATGTTATTATTTGTAAGTACTTTCATATGAAAATGATTTTTTACGTGTCTTGTGTAGGTAGTACCTATATATGGCTCTCAACGTATTGGACTATCTTTTAAAACTTGTAAAACAATAAATCTAAATATATAAAACTCAAAGGTGACTGACTGACTGATATAGTGATCTATCAACGCACAGCCCAAACCACTGGACAGATCGGGCTGAAATTTGGCATACAGGTAGATGTTATGACATAGGCATACGCTAAGAAAGGATTTTGCGAAATTTCCACGGGAACGGGAAAAAAACGGGATTTTACATTTAATATTTCTGCGCATACGAAGTTGCGGGGAAAAGCTAGTTAATGATAAAACTACATACCGGGAGAGGTACCTTATCATATGACACTTTTTTTTCTTAGCCTGATGGAGTGTCCCACTGCTGGCCAAAAGCCTCCCCTTTTTTCCGCCAGGCGTCCCAGTTCAGTGCCTGTGTTTCCCACTCTTTATCAATTTGATAATATCAAAGACGTCTTATATGACATTAGTATTTTAAATATGTAGGTTCATTTCATAGTATTTTCCTTTGTACAACGAGCTGTCGCCATTGTTTTAACTGTGACACCTTATCGTGATGCCGTTAAAGTTCTATTACCATTTTATCAGAACAAGCGGAAACTAGGTCACAGCTAGCGTCGGTCCAAACCGAACCAATGTTATGGTTTCTTGTCGCTCGTTCTGGTATTGTTATCTCGTTCAGTTGCAGTGAAAGTGAATTCTCCACGATTCGGACCCTCTGACCTGGAGGCCTCAATTATGTGAAATACTTATTGCTATTGTAGCGGTTGTTAAAATTATAAATATACTAGCTTCTGCCCGCGGCTTCGTCCGCGTGGAATTCGGTTACCGCGTTCCCGCGGGAACTATGCGTTTTCCCGGGACTCCAACTATCTCAATACCAAATTTCAATCAGCGGTTGAAGCGTGTAGAGGTAACAGACAGACAGACAGACAGAGTTACTTTTGCATTTATAATATTAGTATGGATATGGATTGATTGATTTCTCTCTAGTGAACAGACATAGCTTCTATGACAGTGCGTATTAAAGTACACTTTCGTTTAACAGTTTGGTTTTAGACAGGTAAAAAATTACCAGCGCAGCATATTTATTAGTGAAACTTTTCACTCGCTCGCACATATAGAGTTATTATGTTACGTGTTTAGATTACTATCTCATCCGGGAAATAACCTGGGAAATTCTGACCGAACTTAAGTAATTGTTGGAAAAAATGCTCCCTCGCAAAAGGATTCCCGATTTGAAAAGATAATCTCGTATTCTTTATGTAATTGGTTTCTTTTGTGGACCGCTGCCTTGTATTTCCTGTAGTAACATAGTAAGTATAACTACTACTACTACTACTACAGCCTTTTTGCGTCCCACTGCTGGGCACAGGCCTCCTCTCATCACGAGAGGGTTTGGGAAGTATAAATCGTGATGTTTTGTACGACTTGTTCTTGTTAAATAAGAAGATTCGTATTAGCCTAGTGTTGTGACTATGGAGTGTGGAATGTGTCTTGGTAAGGAGCGCATCAATCTTATATGGCGAAACAGTTGAAAACGTGTCCAGCGGATTTGATAAGCAACAAAACAAAACACACTCTCCTCACAACCGTTTTCGCCTCAGCAGCGCCATCTGAAGGCGCTACTGCAGACTATCCGCCTAGGTGGCTTGACACTTGTGGCGACCGCAGCGCCCCCAACCTGCCCGATTTGGCGTCCATATAGATTAGTCCAGTATAAAGATTGCGCTCCTTTACTTCAACCCTCCATAGTTGTGACCTACGAGTACCACCACGATCATCATGTCAGGCGATATGGGCCTTTTTTATGAAAGGAACTTTCATACATATATATATATATATATTTTATGTAGAACTGACCAGCGATTAGCCTCCATCTCACCTGATGGAAAGTGACGATGAGGCCAAAGATGTAGCTCACTGGGTCAGTAAATACCTATTCACTCTACCTATTCACATATGGAACAAGCAAAAAAAAAAAAAGTACACGCGTATTCCTCAACATTTCTCAATCATATTTGGGATGCGTAGCGTTGTCCAGCCTGGACATTGGACACCCGGTATGGGGATAGTTCATTACACTGGTCAATACCAGTGTAATGAACTACCCCCTAAAAGTAGGCTTGGTATATACCAAGCCTACTTTTTATCCCGGAAAAACGCATAGTTCCCGCGGGAACGCTATTACCGATTCCACGCGGACGAAGTATACAGCTAGTATTACATATTAGCCTTCTCCCATTGCTCGCCATAAGTTCAATCCTAAGCTTTTCCAGCTACGACCAATCATGCGTCATTAATGAGTAGTGGTATGGCACATACAGTCGAGCTCACCAATATGTACACACTTTTTTTGAGCCTTGCTCCGTTGTAAGAAGGTCCAGAAACGCTCACATATTAATGAACCCGACTACAAATAATTACAGGTCGTTGTCTTACCGTACTTTCTCGAGAACTATCCGATTGTTAAAAAGTAGTACGATTCGATTCGCCCTTTGGCCTTCCGTCCAAGAGGAAGCGCTCAAAACGTTACACAACCAACTTCGAACTTTAATACTACGACTTAATTGTAGTTTTTAGATAATCCATCGTTGCTTTTAATTGATGCAAGGCTTCTGTTATGGTATGTTGGTACTTTGAACAATACTATGTAAAGACTATTTGAAGTTAGTATGTATATAGGTACATATATCTAGATTTACAACATTAGATTAGATCCTAAACCAGACTTCGCCTTGGGTCCTTTACTTACCCTGCTTGTACCTACATTTGATGCCTTAGTTTATTCACTCTTGTATCGACGTAACACAGAGCCCTTATAGAAACTCACAACAAAATCCAAACTTCCCACAAACCACAATAGGAACGCTTCACAGTTTTCGTATTCCAGAAATAACCGGATTCACTTTCATATAACATTTAACTATTTCTTATTGAAAACTCGTTAAAAGAACATAGGCATGAACTTTAATTGATGCACTCGCCACATTTTGTGACAAATGTTAGTCCCTACTCCTGACATTACGCGAATGTTAGCATAAAGCCCGTGACTGTACCTACCACCACCACCAGAACAGCCTATTTGCATTCCACTGCTGTGCACAGACTTCCACTCATCACGAGAGGGTTTGGGCTAACATCCCCACCCGGGCCCAGTGCGGATTGGGTAGGGACTGCACAAACATTTTTGAATTACTTGAAATTTCAAAAACTACAAGTTTGACTGATTAGTTCAATTAACAAGTATTTGTGTTAATTGTTCACCCACGCTATGAGGAAAATAACAATAAATAGGAAAATGATTTACTCCATAAGATAACTCATGTTAATTTTATGTTTTTCAATTGTACTCGTTATATTTTTTTTATAGACCAGGTATCAATAAACTTTTACGATAAAATAATTATAAACATAAACATAGCAGATACAGTCTCTATAATTATAAAAGTATTTATGTGAACTTAAAATATCTTCGACTTTTACTGGAGGTTGTTAGAAATAGAGTACATGCATGCCATGCTTGAATGATTTTGTGTCACGTCTATATATACTCGTATAAGACTTTCTTAGAAAGGAGTAAAAGTAGGTTTCTATTTTTCAAGCCATACCTAGTCTGTTCTTATCTATCCTGGTGGCCTACATCCTTCCTTTGGAAAGGACACAGGAATCTAGTAATACCTACCTATGTACATTCCAAAAAGTTTCATATTTAGTTACAGTAAGATACAACTTAAAAGGCGCGTGACGAAGCACTTAAGTCGTTGATGCAGAGTCTATTTTTGCTTAATCCACACGCCTTTTAAGTTGTGTAAACATGCAGCTAGCTAGTTATTTTAATAAGGCCATAAGTTGTTATTGTTAGGTAGTGGGATAACGTTTTCTGTTCTGATTGGAAACAATACAAGACTTGTGTGTGAGTCATGCTATGTACTTATGACTTTATGACACTTTATTCGACCTACATTGTTCACTGGAAATACTGGAATCAACGATTGAGCGTGAAGCAACATCAGTACTGTTAAATAAATAAATATATTGGGACATTTTACATAAATTTACCTAGCTCCAAAGAAAACAGGAAATAAACTTGGAAATACATACATACATAATATAACGCCTTTTTCCCATAATAGGGGTAGGCAGAGACCACTTCTTTCCATTTGCTACGACTCTTGCATACTTCTCTCGCTTCTTCAACTTTCATCCCGTTCCGCATACATGCTCGTCGGTTTAGAGTACTTGGAGTAACTTGGTAAGTAGAGAAACTTGGAAAGTCTTACTGAAATAGAGTTCCCATATGAAACTGTCGATATCCAAAAAATAGACTTTCCTCGTGACACGATACAAATGAAACCTCAGAAATGATCGAATATGATTTTGACATTGCAAAAACCGTAGCCGGAGTGAAAGTGAAAGGTCGACTTTGCATCCGCGTAGCGGCAAACCTAGTAAACGACGTAAGCGACTCGGGAAAACTAAACACTTACGCCTCTCTACCCTGCCTTTTATTACTACTACTTTTCGCATAGTAGTCGATGATGTCATTCGAATTTTATAAAACGATAGCTTCCGCCCGCGATCCTGGCTGTGTGAGTGGATATGCCTAAAAACATACATACCAATAGATATAGCTAAATACTTAAATTTACTCTTTAAAATTTAGTTTAATTTCTATAAATAAAAATCTTAGTTTATTTTAAAAGTATACTATGGAGCTGGTATGAAGAGCGAGACCTCCTGATACAAGTATATTTTCATGCTTAATAGGAGATCTCAACCTTATCAAACTGTAATACCTGTAAAGTTATGAAATAAACTATTTTCATTTTCATTTTTCAAATATGGAATCCACCACAGCCTGAATTCCGGGATATGCACTTCTTATTGTCTCAACTCAATCTATTTCGATACTTTTGATATTATATTAGTGACGGATGACAGATAGACGCAATGCATTTACAATATTAGTACCTGTTGGTATTTTATATTATGGGTGGATTATTTAAACTGAAACTATCAAGAACTTGTTGTCTTTTGAACATTTCCCGTCAAACAATATCATTCAAATATCAAACAATATTATATTTTTAATAGGAAATCGCGTCTCGTTGACTTGTAAATTTCTGCCTACTTTAGATTTCGTTAGTATGTATTATTCGCTCTAGAGCAGAACATGAGTTCATGATTCGAAAATTTATTTCCCCGCAACTTCGTATGCGCAGAAATATTAAAAAGTAAAATCCCGATTTTTCCCGTTGCCGTGAGAATTTTGCAAAATCCTTTCTTAGCGGATGCCTACGTCATAACATCTACCTGCATGCCAAATTTCAGCCCGATCCGTCCAGTGGTTTGGGCTGTGCGTTGATAGATCACTATGTCAGTCAGTCAGTCAGTCACCTTTGAGTTTTATATATTTAGATAAGTAATAAATAGTAACCGTCACTTCCGTGGGTTTTATCCATAAGTTTATACATTGTACATAATCGATATGGTACCAACCTACTATAGCTTGATTCGTATAACGTTTCGCAGTGTGTTTTTAAAACAAATAAATGGATTGTGCAGTTTCTTATCGCGATATTGACGATACAAGTAGCACCTACGTAGCCATAGGTTTGATAATCTTGTTCTTATTAACATGATTTCTAAAAAAACGGACTAAAGCGTGTTAAACTCACCTGTAGGTATTATAAATGCGAAAGTAACTCTGTCTATCTGTTACCTCTTCATGCTTAAACAGATGAACCGATTTCGTTGAAATTTGACATGGGCCTTAAAAAAATGGCAGTCCAAGAGAACAGTTGACACGATGTAATGTACTTACTTATAGCAATTATAAGGCCTTTAATGCCAGCAAATTACCACAACGCTATTTAATAGTGCGAGCCACTTGTCCCAGATATAAATTAGAAGTCTTTAAAGGGAAGAATTAGCGAGACAGTAAACAGATTCCAACTCCTTTGGCCGGAATTCTTCAGCTCGCTAAAATCACCAATTTTACTAAACATCTACATCACGTTCTTTATAAAATATGAAAAAGTTTGACTCCAGAATACCAACGGCAATCATTAACGAAAATAATCTTCCGAATCTGAGATTCCAAACGCTCCCAGCGTTTTCCTCCACGTCGTTGCCGATGTGCGAACTAGATGGCGTTAGTAGTATGGAGAGCGAATATAACGCAAGCGCAAACCAACTCAGTGTTTGAATGTAATCATAGAGAAATGATACAAGAAGAGTGGCAGAGCCCATACTGTAGTGCGTGCTCCGAAACCCGGGTTAACACTAGATCGACATCTAGCGTCCGGTGGCTGAACTCCGATTACCCGACCGTTTAGCAGTTGCTCTGTTACTTGAAGCTAGATGGCGAACCGAACGCAAAGTGTATTTCTAAACAATTTACAACTAATATTATAACTAGGAACTCTTTTTTGAAACTGTTAAGCAATAAAATATGTTTTGCGTTCGGCTCGCCATCCTCCACGCCGCCTCTGTTCGGCTTCCAACAAGATGAAGTAACGACCTTGTAAAGGTCGCGGGAACACGGTGGATGTGAGTGGCACAGGACCGGTCTGAGTGGCGCGCCTTGGGGGAGGCCTATGTCCAGCAGTGGACGTCTTTCGGCTGAAATTATGATGATGACTATGTACAGTACAGTACAGTATGGGTTCTGCCACTCTTGTATCATTTCTCTACGTAGGTATGTGATGTAATGTAACCTGTTTAATTGTAATGAAAAACTCATTTTTATTTTACTTGCAGCTGAAATAATTTTATGATAATTAGTGCTTGAACTTCGGCAAGAGGCTCGTTTCATTACATTACATATTTATTTAAACACGTGTGTTCTGCAAATTATACCTAAACACAGATATTCAAGGTTAATGTGATACCTAAAGCGAAAACTGCACTCAATAATCTGTTGCTGTGACGTATTTTAGATAAGTAGTATATCTGATTAGTAGCACATTTGTAAAACAAAATTAAATGTTTTTTTATTAGAACTGATGTACCTATACATGGTGGGTCAGAAAATATGGCAAATAATTAACCCACAGTATCGGCTATCGATTCTTAGTATATTGTATAGGTCTTTAATTTTTTTTTGAGTTGGTAAAAAAAATATTTTGTATAGGATTCAGGCGTCGCTCACACAACCAATCCCATATACAATTATTTTTTTTACCAACTCGAAAAAAATTAAAGACCTATACCTACAATATACTTAGAATCGATAGCCGATACGGTGGGTTAATTATTTCCCATATTTTCTGACCCACCATGTATATATCATTTCGTATAATTATATCATTAAAGTAGGAGAGAAGAGAATTCGGGTGTTGGTAAATTTGCATTGTGCAGGCTTCCACAAGATACTTTCTTTCATTTCAATCCATACTAATCCGCACTAATATTATAAATGCTAAACTAGGTCTGTTACTTCGTCTGTCTGTCTGTTACCTATTCACGCTTAAACCGCTGCCACCGTTAGACGGATTTAGATGAAATTTTGTATGGAGTTCTAATACCGGGGAAGGACGTAGGCAACTTTGATGCAGAATGCTTAGTATATCAAGTATTTATCACATTTATGCAAATTAATTGGTACTAACACTAACAATATCGTCGCATGAATGTCTGCATAATCTAAGGCTAGAATTCCAATCGACTAATTGATCGCGACCGGCAATTGGTCGCAAGGTTATTCCAAAAACACGTAACTATTTCTAATTGATTCTAATTATTTACCTGGTTTTGCGCATCCAAAAAGAATCACAGCCGTTGTTTCGTATTAATGATTTTTTTAATTTAAGCCGAAGCCATTCACATTCACATTCTATAGAACATCTTTATAAATCATGGCTGCAAATAAATAATTATGAATTACTTGCAGGTCAAATAATCCTATTAGGAATGGATCCGCTTGATTGAATTTTTATATTATGAGTAGCGCATTCCATTTTTTTAACAAATATAAACAAGGCAGGCCAGTATAATTCTTATCAAAATTAAAATAAAAAGATAATATGACCCAGTTATACTTAATTTATAATCTGCCTACTTACTTTATGAATAATACACCTCAATGACAGCAATTTATGAACATTACACAAACACAGCTGTAAAAAACAGTACTTATGTTCTTAAGCGGCGAGCGAGTAGGATTAACTGACTCCCCCGAGACTTCTTGTAGACTTCTTGTCAGAGTACAGCAAAATTATACACTTTTGAACTTTAACACAAAGGGGAAACGTCCAAATAATGATAAATATTTTTGTATCCTACCGTACAAGCCTTTGCAGACTTGAAAATTAAAAGAAACTATCAAGTCGAAGAAACGATACTGAACGAATGATTTTCAGAAAAAATGCCTGTACTAAATACAACGGATTGCAACAAAATTTGTTATGGGGTAGTATAAAACACTGGTCAACATATAGGCTACTTTTTATCCCGGAAAATGCTACTAACGAATTCCACGCGGACGAAGTCGCGGGCAGAAGCTAGTTTTACAATAAATCATTTAACTTCATAATATTATATTTTACACAATAATTTAAGTACGTACTTAATTAAATATTACTAGGTAATTGTTGTAAATGCCTGTTTAATATTCAATGTCATACCTACCTCGCCACGTTGACCTTGATCGTGGGACACTAAATTTTGAAGCCAAAGAGAATCATGAGATAAACCTACCTTTCTCGAGATAAATCGTTTTATCTAAAGATATATTACATGCTTGCCAAAAGGCGTATCAATTCGCACATTTCACAGACGAATTTATTTCAGTTGATAACGTTTATCAACACGAAACCTATCTTATCATAACGCTTACTCGGTAAGAGGTTCCCCGAAGGTCCATTTAAATAAGATAATAAACGATTTCCACTAGATTATTAATTATAATATTAAAATCGTATCTAGTTTTATCGTCGTATGACAGTTGGTTTACGCGCAAACCATTAAACATAGGTAATGGCCGTTTAAATTTAATACTATATTATTAATTTCATTCGCCGACAGTATGATTAGACAGACGTTTGTTAATATTTCTTTCTATGCTTCGAGCCATAATTTCTTAGTCAATGTTTAATTATTGTTTTTTTTTTGCATTGTTCGTTTATTTTACACATTGACAACTCTACGGTTTTACGTCAATCGGTCCATTGCCGAGTTCTTCACCTTAACCTTCTGGTATTTTTTTCACATCGTCTAGACGTCGAGAAGAAATAAACCGACGTCAGCCGTATGACACGCTAGCTGGATTCAAATGACCAAGAGCAATATAATGAGCAATGCTATAATATACCTACCTATACTCCACTGTCAGTAACTAGAAAATCTATCGTTTGGATGTTTAGAACTAGAAGGTTTGTCGTTTTTTTCCTAGACTCGAATATCGCGTTCCCAAATTTCATCCAAATCGGTCCAGCGGTTGAAGCGTGAATAGGTAACAGATGTACATACAGAGTTACTTTCCCATTTATAATATTAGTATGGATTGTACGAAAGAAAATTCAATTAAAAAGCAAGTGACTCGCTAGAATAATTTTCAAGTGCACCACCCACGTAGCACCAAGTGATCTGTCCGATTCACGTTAACACGATGGTCACGCAACGTACCCGATGACCTCGACCGATGTTAATGCACCGCCCGTAAAACAATCCACTTCCGAATTAGCACCCGCTCCGATGCCCTCGTGTTCTCGGAATCATCGTCCGGACTATCAAGGATCCGCACTTGGCATTCGTACAGTTGACTACAAAAATACAATACAATGCAATACAAATACTCCTTAATGAACACCAACAACAAGTACAAAGAAGAAGGGTGAAAAACGGTCTAGCGTTCGCAGTAGCTGTCTTATCGCTAAAGAGCGATCTCTAAAAGGATATGTTCCTTAATGCTGCAACGATTTATACAGATCTTATTACTATGGTAGTGGTAGTATCTACTATAGATATAGCGTGTTACAATTAATAAGGCGCGCGAATTAAGCAATGATAGACCCTCACTGCACGGTGCATGTGCCTTGCCGAGCGCCTTATTAGTTGTGCCGTGCTGTACTTATTTTTGCAATATCGTGTCGAGACGATACGTCTCTTTGAAGCCGCGAATGTTCTGGATTTTATTGACCGTTTGGGAATTGGATACCGTACTTTTGTCACCTAAACGAAATGAAGTCTTGTTGTTTAATTTTAGCGATGATAACAAAAAGTCAATCTTCAGGAAATGTCTTTTATGAAAAACGACTGCGGTCCAGTTGATAATATTCGCAGTATTGCCAATCTTTTAACTAGATACTGTACCAGATGTTTTCTTTTTCTTCTCCCTTAAGTATCAGAGTAACTTAAGGATAGCCAAAATTGACTCATGCTATAACATATTTAGCCGTGTCCCAACAGTTCTGACACTTCTGACCCATTTCAACCAAAGGCATATGTCACTCACCAAACTAAGCGAGATGCATGGGTAAATATAAGTTCGCCCTATCGGGATAAAAAGCATTTGTTGAGGCGACTAACTTTTCTTTTAAGTAACTGTCACGGAAATATCTCTATTGGTTACCCTGAAAACAGATTAATTCACCACAGTACAGTATATGCTTATGTAACAAATTAGGAACGTTCTCTAGATGTTTGCTAAACTAATTTGTGATCACCTGATCACCTAGTTGTTTGTGATTGCGTAGATTAGATTTAAACCGCATCAACATAATCGTTGTGACTGCTGCTTGTGTATATTTCCATGGAAATATTAAAGGACAAATTAAGAATCTAGAAGTCTATTGATATTTGTTTATGCATAATTATTTGAGCACAATGACAGAATGATTCGTATAATGCCAATCAGCTACAAAGAAGACATGAAATGACAAAGATTTCGAACTTTATGACGTTCACAACCTCAATTCTGTTTCCAGCTTTGAAGTCTTGGCAAATTTGCAAAATCGCGTCAAAGCTTGTGGACTCACTCAAAATGTATCATTCGAAAGACTTGGACGAACAAATTGGCCACATGCAACAGATTTCATAACGTTAAATTGAAAGTTACGCGCTTAGTTTCGCGCTCCATAGTATCTTGCCAGTTGCCACTTTTCCGTGCCACTGGAGAATTTCCCACGACGCCTCGTATCCTCGCAAATAGGCTGATAGACTCTATTAATAACTCTGTTATTCATACTGAAGTCTTAAGCAGGCAGGGTCGCTGTATCTGTTTAATTGACTTTGAATATGAATTTCGCTTTGGAATAAATTAATGGTTGGTTTTGCGTTACACTAAACACCTGGCTGTTTTTGATATCTTCGTCCAATCAGTTCAATACTCAAAGACAAATTTAGTCCAAATTACTAAATTATTGCAAATCTAAGATTTCCTTCGTTTGAAAGTTTTTAAAGAAGAAAAACATTTATTTGACGCATTCTTCGACACAAACAATAAATGCACACATGAAATGCACTTATAAGATACCTTAGATAGTTTCTTCGGGCGTTCGTTACATTTTATTCTTGACTAGAAATAGCCTATATGTTGACCCGTGTAACCCGTGTTACAATATACCCCTTACCGAATTTTGTAGCAATTGAACTAAGGACTTAATATAATATTAGTATAGATAGAGTATACAAGTGGAAATTGTAATTTACTTGACGTGCAATGATTTTTCGACATTTGTGTAACATTTGCTTACGTTTCCCGGATCCTTTTCTTTCATGACAAATATTTTTTTTAAAACCGTCGACAGTGGCATTTGCAACATCATTTCTCCCCGTGGCGCATTTTCGCGTCGGAAGGACCTCGTTTCGCGGAAGCGGCCAAGTGCATTGCATCCCGCTTGCGCTGTACGTGACCGCGCGCTCCCTAACGAACCTACGAAGCTGCAGTCTGCACCTAGCCCATGGAAGCAGTACTTTACCTAATAACTGGAACTACTACCACTGTGAACAAAATATGTGCCAGGGTGCGTGGGGTGGAGGGACGTAAAAGGCCAATCTAATCTAACTTCATAGAGAGAAACAAAATCAAAAGAAGCAAAGACTATTTTAGGCACGTTTTTGGTATGTGAACGAAAACGATCACGTCTTAAGTTAAAGCTCAATTTTTATCGTTTCGAAATTGACACCACTGGCTCCATGTTAGTGTGTTATTTAGTAACTCCATGACCTAGCCAGTGTTACGCGTGGGCTTATGAAAATAAACCGATAAATACCTACTAAACTTCACTAAACTTACGAGAATGTAATCCGTAAGCCTATTTTAGCGGAGTTAGTTATCCAGGTTGTTTAAAACAGTGATTAATAGATCAATCGAATTTGCGGTTGATATTGTTTTATGCGGGACAAAGCTGTACCTTTGTGATTATAAAAAAAACTGTTAATTCATAAATACATAACAAGTAACATCTTCACTGTCTACGTCAAAAGCAATCGCGATATTTTGACAAGAATATTTTTTATAACAGTTCCGCAGTTTCTATTAATAAAATTTGCTAGGTCTACCTAAAAGGATAGTTAAGTCGATCCGAAAACACATCTATTTAGGACTACATTACACCCGGCCATCGACCCACAGGTCATTCCATCCCCTCCATATAAGGAGCCTCATTCCATCCTTTGAAATCATTCTAGATATGGGAGGTCGTGACGTCGTTACCGTTTAGTGTGAAGCGATCCCAATCGTCCTCAATCGGATGGTCTTTGGGAAGTAGTATAGATGAATTAAAAAGACTTTTTTATACAACTGATGGTGACAAACAAGCATACGGCCACCCTCCTGATGTTATGAGCGATGGACGTTTGCAACAGAAGAGTCATCACTGAAAGAAATGCGTTTTACTTATATTTTAGAAGTGTTCCAGAAAGGAATAAATACCTAATTTGTCAACTCAGTATTCAATTACAACGCGTGACCAAAATACATTTTGGTCGCTGCACAATCAATTTCATACCTGCGTATGGCGTATGTCATCTACGATTGGATCGATATGTTTAACTTTTTAGGTTAAGTAAGAAGTATTTTGACTTTTTAAAGCTAGTAAATTATACAAACCAGCTCAAAAGTCAAACTACATTCAGTTTATTACAATAAAATGGCAAAGCGTTGCCACACAAAACAATAGGTGAGCATAACCTTGCACAGGAAGCGGTTTGTCCGTCTGCCTATTCGACCGTGACATCTGTTATTGAACTACCTATCTACTTATCTATAGTAACGATATCGTATGTGCCCAAGGGTCGTTATCATATCAGTCGCATATACTATCTAGTGTCGAAAACATATTAATTTGTATGATATTGATATCTTTGCTCAAAATAGAACTCTACCGCTTTGAAGGCTTGATATCATGCTCTTTCAATATTCTTTATCGAATTCGTGATTTCAGTATAGTATTTTGAAGGTTTATATTATAATATTTCAATAGAATGTTTATATAAATAGAGTTCATGAAAAGAAAATCCATACGTTAGATTTTTGATCAATTGCCTTAGAATAGTGACATTTCATCAATTTTAAAAACGCCAAAACTAAACCTCGTAGGTAATCTGAAATTCCGTTTTTTCGTAGAACGTGAAATTTTAATTAAAAATCTTGTATTGTAAATCTAAAAATTGTTTATAGCGCCGTATCTCAACAGTGCCAACCAATTTTCAGGCCATTAGTTCTCGGCAAAAAAGGGGAGGTTGGGTTTATGTGGAACGTCAGCTTATTACGTCGGGGACCCGTAAAACTGGGGCATCGGAATAATAATTAAAGTGTAAATCGCCGGCGCACTGATCTAGGGCATACGCATGTGGGTTACCGATAAACTTCACGATGTTTTACTACTGCGGTACTGTCGTATTGTTTGTATTATACATCTGTACTTATAGTTATAGGCCCTTGTGTATTCATACTACATTATTCTTATCTTCTTATCTTATCTAGCCTATTAGATCCCAATGCTGGACAAAGGCCTCCCCTCTTCTCTTCCACTCCTCTCCCGTCTTTGCCTTAGTTTTTAGTAGTGGCAAAGAACTAAATTATTAATGGGATAATTTGTTTACTGGTCCTTCTTTCACGTCAAACCAGCGACAAGATTGTAGTGATTTTTTATGTTGTACAATGCGCAATGAAGAATCGAAGAATCCGTCATTAAAAATGTGATAGATAACGATTAAATTATCGTATCGTGAAAACCTTGATTTGTGGACGTTGCGATAGCTATGATATATTGTAAGTAGGTACCTATGTCCATTTGAAACTTTCTTAATCGTTGTTAACTGCTTTCACATTTTCAACACGTAGTTATTTTTTTTGTTAGTAAACATGTCCACGTCTGATGTTTATGCTCTCAGTGTTGTCTCTAATGAATTCCATCGTGCAATTATATCGTCCACATCGACATAATGCGAATATCTATTTAACGTGTGTTTACATATACCTATTTGACTTGGTGTAAGAATTCCAAATTCCAATAGACTTCCACTTCATCACGCAGTTATAGATAAATCATGAAGTTGATGTCGGCGTTCGTGTTTATGACACAAGTATATTATTTAATATATCTCTGGAATGTGCGATCTGCAACGTAATGTGGTAGAGGAGTCATCAGTCGCTGGGAGTCGGGAGGCTGTTTCGATGCAAATAGCCGAATGCGTGCGTGACCCGCCTTGGTTATCGCCCCAGGATTATTAAACGACATAAGAACCAACCAAACCACTTGAGATTATAGACCTTACGACCTGGAACATTCTGTTCGTATAAGTATAGCGCACGTTGAACTAGTGACCTTTAGCAATTTTGTGAAGTCTTTTTGTCTCGTTTAAGAAAAAAACGCTTCGGCGTTTCAATTATATATTATTTTGGTTTTAATCTCGCAAAGGTAATAACAGCCAACGTTTTTATTTATTTAACGACTCTACTATTAATCGATTAGTCATTTGTTATCGGTTAAACATGTATGATTTCCTGTCATTATGGCAGCCACAATAGTACTAAAATGTTATTAGAGCATTACGCTAAATTTCACTATCAACTATGCTAAATAAATAATAAGTAATGATATTGGGCTATTTATCGTAAGTAAATGATTTTATAATAAATACGGAAGTTCAGCTAGGCGCTCATTATGTCGTCAAAGCATCGTGCAGCGGTCGTGATGTGTTAAACAAGCCAAAGGCTATTAACCGACCGGTGAGCAATGAGAGGGAATTTCATGTCTTCCTGAAAATTAATGAGAAACGCCGCTTACGACGTTCGCGATCGCACCTCGACAATACGGCGACGGTGGCGCGCCCGCGACTTACCCGCCGACTAATGACTACTGCGCGAAACAACAAACACAGCGCCGTCCCTCTCACCAACACTGAAAACACAGCCTGCCATCTTCCTCACTCCGCTTCCGGAACGGCAACGTAGCGTTTTAACCCGGATAAATTACATCCTATTAACTTCGTTCCGGTGCTCGATTTACGCTTTAACGTCGCCAAGCGTAAGGATTAAAATTGCATAAGAGCATTTCTTACATCCTAAATGTTTACTCAAGACTTTATCGTCCACGCTATAAAGTCCACGTTGCATTGTTGTATGCTTGCGTTAAGTCTTTCCGGTTGCGTTTGTGATTATTAATTTGCTGTCAAATAAAGGGGCCGCTCACTTGGGCGTGCGTGTCGGCGCAAATTTCTGCCATACTTCGGAATCGGTGATTATTTTTTGTTCCCTTGACTTTGGATTCGCAGACTGACAGATATTTTAGTGCACGTTTTAGTTTTGTATCGTAGAATGTCCGTCTTTTAATGAGGCGATTATACTAGCGGTCACTTGCCATTACGTGACTTGGCGCGCCGTTTAAGGGACATAGTAGGTACTACGGAAGCCGTTAATTAAGCGACAATTGTGCTCCTACTTACTTTATTGGTAACCAAGGTTGAATCTGTAGTTAAAATGAATTAAAATTCACAATAAGATGACAACCGACGATTTAACAATTTTCATAAATCTTGTTAACGATTTGAAATTCATTTTCATCAAGCAACAATAGTAGGTGATTCACGTTACCAAATGTCGCAATGAGGTCACGTATTTAAAAAATCGAATAAGATATTAAAACAAAGTCAACATTTAATACCCGACAACCAAACAAAGTCACAATGCCCACGCTATCTCTTAACGCGTTGATTGCAAAACGCTTCAGCTAAACAAACATCTTTGAATTTATCGTTTCTAAAACTAAGAGCATAAGGCTTCCACACTTTCGCAGTATAACCTTAGGTTTTATGTCCTACAGCACAATTCTATTCCTCTAACTTGAGCAGAACTCTATCGCAACAATCCTCGTCCACAATGACACTTCTGTTTAGACCTAACGAATCGTACCTATCTACTTGTTAAAGTTCTCCCACAGTTCTATCGTCAGAATCAGAATCGGTTCTCCCTGATCCGATTTGGGGACATTCTTATTCAAGTCACTCTCGGAACGGATCCTGTACATTTGTAATGCATTAGGATTTTTATGAATATCTGTACGGCTCACGCAGGTTTGGGCTTTGTATCTACACTGATTTGATTTGTAATTACGTGTGTGCCGTTTGTTTTTTAAATTCAGGAACGCGAACGTTGGAACAGTGATTTCGTTCCCAGAGAAGCACAAAAGGCAGTCTGCAACCAGTGCTATTTTAGTTTTGTTAATAGTGGAATCGATTGTTGAACTTGCGTTCGGTTTTTTGGCGTGCTTTTTTTAATCGCCTGCAACAGACAGGATGATGATGTGCTATCTTATTTTGCGTTGTTAGGTAATACGAGCCAAACCGATAAAAAATCTTAGTTTACTTCAAAGCTAACCTATAGCCGGGTAGCGTCTGACTGAATATAAATAGACTACTTTTGAGATATATTCAGTTAATATAGTACTAATGAAGTCTTTAAACACTTAATTATTATTCATACACCATTTAATTAATTTGATGCGTGGTATCTTGTAGGGAGTTAGCCGTAACCACCCACGCGTCGATATCAACGACTGCATGGCCTTTATAGGTGAGGCGTTGTTAATTGGGTTAACGTTAAGTCATGGATGATCTTGATTACATTTTGTGCTTTACTCCTTTCGCGATAATTCTTAGTTAGCATACTAATAACGTTTGACACAAAATTCCCCGATTTTTTTCTATTGATACATTGTACCTACAATCGTCCAAAACTTATCTCGTGGTGCTCTTACCTTGACTTGCCTTAATCTGTCTCATTGCCACAGATATTATTTAAAATCCATTTTTTATCTAGTATCATCATAGTGATACGTGTCACTTAGGGTCAAACTGACCCTGGTGTTAACACCAACTATTATTTTCGATTACAGTAACCACTAATTCCTCTATTTGTTAAAGTCCCATCCGAAATGTTAGGAAATAATTGTGTCAATTTGTCTTAATAGCGCCACCGAAACTAGCATCATATCGAATTGGGAATTTCTGAACTTGGCGGCCGGCCAATAGGGAATATGAGTTATGATGCGAATCTTCAACTTAGCTGACTACAAGCTTTTCAGATTACCTTATTCGAGTAATAAGTGTGTTTAATTTTGAATGTTCAACAATCGACTTACGCGGATATACGTCCCTGTTTAACGGCCGTACTTCTTAATTAAAATAAGTAAAAGTGAAATTTACGTCTTCAGATTCTTTGAAAAGTCCATAAAAAATTTAATCCTGCATAACTAACTTCAACGGAAGCCACTGAAGCTAAAGCTCAGGACCGGTCTGATTTGCGAGCCTAGGGAAAAGCCCATATCCAGCAGTGGACGTCTTTCGGCTGGAATGATGATGGTGATAATAAATAATTTGAAAGTTTGTATAGCTATTCGAAGAGTAACTTTATCTGACGGATGAAAAATCGGCCCTAAGAATATTCAGTCGAATGATAATATCGTCCTTGAAATACTAAAACACATTCTCCAATAGTAAACCATAATAGGCCAGGACTGAAGTGTATCCACTTCACTAACCTAACTAGAACAAAAACCTTGAAGACGAACTTTCCTGTCGTTAATATTACAGCTCATGATACTTTGTAGCCCAAACGCTGGGAACCGACCCCGCCCACGGCCCGTGATGAATAACTACGAATTTATTGCTACTTGCCTTTGCACACGGTTTACCCACGTCCATGCAATATTTCATAGTTACTAGTGCCCATGTCCGACGAGTATTACGCATAAAATCTATAGGTACTCGTGAAGACCTCAGGGAACGGCCGTTGTTGTGGCATGATCCAAGAGTTATAGACGAAGACACGCCTCTAGAAAGTGAACAAGTGCGAATAGCGTATAAATCGACGAGTAATAGCTGCCACATCTGTGTTCCATTAGTGATGTGTTCGCCGCACGCTCTTTGCTTGAATGACGACGTTTCGCGTGGAAGATTTGGTCCTTCAAACTCAATGAGATAAAGAGTATTGACAAATTGGACCTATATATTGACAACTTGACAGTCATTATCATATGTAACTCATCCTTTGCTGGTTCTGGTAGCCCGAAACTTCTTATAACAGTATGTCTTAGTGACAACGCGGCACTTTTTTTTGGTCCTTCTTGGGATAAATCGGTCGGCAGTTTGGTTTCTTTACCTGTGTATTTCAATTTATGTTTAGAGCCACTTTATTAAATAATGTAGAGATATACTGACTCAAGATATGTTGGTGTAGCACGTGACTGCATCCCACTGAGGCTTTTAACTATTGTTTATTTGTCTACTCAGCTGTCTTTATATCACGTGGCGACATGTATGTAGCCATATCAGAATATTAAATATCGAAATAATCAAATATTCCTTTAATAACTAAACATGCTCTATCGCATGTATCGTCTTCACTTGATATGACGTGATTTGTGTGTTTTATTAGTTTTCTCGATCGAACCAAGGTTATGTTAACACAGTATAATTTCGATTACATAAAGCACTTTTCATGTTTATAAACATTAGACGACGAAAGATTATTTTTACCTGTAAATCGTATTAGTTTTCATAGGAACTGGTTATCGGTTAGCAAAAAGCGACTATTGTGGGCTAAAACAAAAAGGTCAAGTAAGCAAGGCCGGCGTTCGAAAGGAAGTTATCGCCGCTTGGTACGAGTGAAGACGATATTAAATCGCATTTTAATGTCAGCTTTTCGTCCCTAAATTGGAATATTGGAATTGGTTTTTCACTTTATTAATGGTGAACCGATTTGGTTGAAAGTAATGTTGCCATGCCTCTTGGAATTATGAAGTAGGTCAGATATTACTGCATCCAGCTAAGTAGGTATATCTTCTTACGATAGAGCCCTAGGTCGTAGGAGGTTGTGGGGTTTATACCTAGGTAGGTACTCTGTGTCGGAAAATATACAACATGATATTATATAAATTCTCATTAGTAATAAGTGTTTATTGAAATTGATCCTATCATTCTTAAGTATCTATCAATTTGATAGATACTTAAGATTCGTTACATGCTGTATTGTTTTATTACCCTCAATCAATACGTAATAAATAATTGAATTATTATTAAAACACAGTCTTGAAGTACGTACGTACATGAATTGTACGGCTTCCAATATCTCCAAAGATTGAAGTTAAATCTGAACCCTCCATTGCTGTGAAGCTGTTTTAATATTAAGATTCATAATGATTTATGTTGATCTTTGGCAGTTGTTGATATTATTCTAGTCCACTAGTGAAATAAATGGTCTAGATAAATCATTTTAGTGACGTCTGTATATTACCTAATTAATTCCAGCTGGTCAACGCTCGATTACTTTGGTGTCCATATAGTTTCACATTATGGCCATATTCAATTGAACCTTTGAACGAATGGTCTTTTATATACCTAATGTATGAAAATAATTATTTATTATATATGACTATCAATGTATAGACCGAAAAGTTCGACGGTACATAACAATAGGTAAATGAGTCTTTATGTGGTGTATATGTATTACTTAAGAAACCTATTTCCTTTCTTGTGAAACATTGAAACTTTATTTGCAAATTTTGCAATGTTTGCGAGTGAAATATTTCGTGTAAAATTATTGTAAGTGTGGTTCATGTTACACGCACCGCCTCGTTTACTGAAAACTGTTGAAGATTAATAGCAATTAGATGTAAATATTCATTTTGGAAGCTTGAGAACCTTGCAAAACTTAATCCTGGTTCACACCGTGCGAATGTGTTGAGCAGCTCGCACGCAAGCTTTGTGTCATATCTCACGAGAACTGATACTATTCAACGCATGAGTGCAAGTGCAGAACCCTTAGCGACCTTATGCTTTAGAAGCCGCCCGTTATTCGAGTAGAAATTAAGTTATTAACGCAAACCTTTTGTCTTCAGGTAAGTTAACGATCGCGCTCGGAGAAACTGCGGTTCATCGTTCGGGATTTACTATCGCTAATCTGGCGATAAACGAGGCGCACGCGCAGTCAAGTGTCTCGGTCATTATGCCTATAAATCCGTGAGTTATGGACTCCAGACGCTACGCAGGTAACCTATATCCACAACATGCTACGCTTTTGTACATTATACTGCTGGCAAATACCTAGATCTTTTTGGGAAAAAAGGAAAATGTTCTACTACAGCCTATTTGCGTCCCACTGCTGGGCACAGGCCTTCTCTCATCACGAGAGGGTTTGGGCTATAGTCCGCACGGGCCCAGTGCGAATTGGGGACTTCACATACATCTTTGAATTACTTCACAGATGCGTGCAGGTTTCCTCACGATGTTTTATTCACCGAAAAGCGCAGTGGTCAATTCAAATTGAATTTCGCACATAAGTAAACTTAGAGGCGGTAGGTCGAACCACTAGGCCACCACGGCTATGCTCTAGAACAGTGTTATTAACGCGTACGCGGCCTCGTGGGGTGCAGACTCTATAGAGCTATGGTCTTCAAAATAAAATGCAATAAAAAGAGTCGTGATCGTACGTAGTGGCGTCGGCGAGTGATATGGACAAAGCAGCACAAATTTTCACATAAACATGCTTGTCGTGGTTACAAAGTTCATTAATGTTTTATTATTACTAAAGTGATCATTGAATTAGTGCATGATTTCCTAGGGGCCATGGATTGGTGGTTTAAATATTTCCAACTTTTTAACTAGCTAATAAAAAATAGACGTGTTAAAAAATTTAAATGTTGTCAATTAAGTACCGGATGAGTAGCGGGTCGATATGTCTAAATTGTTACCAAAGATCAACAGCACCACCCCAACGTAATAAGGCCAAACTGGAACTACAATAACACCTCGAGAGCAATTAAATCCACACGCTACACCAAACATACTTACCCAAACAACAAGTCTTTACGATTGCCGTACCGACCCCCTAATAAAACATGAATTATGATTACTAAAACACTAATCCACTAAAGACTACAGTTCCGTCGGAAATTAGTCGTCGAGGGTGGAGAATGCAACCCCCACTCCGGCAGACTCCGCACTTTAATATCCCCCCTGTAGGCTGGATCGGTGGATATGTCTGGTCCAAGTTTCGTGCACAAGTAGCGCATTTCATTTTCATGGCAGCGGGAGTAAATAAGGTGGTGGGTATGTTGTGTGCTTTTTAACAATAGCTGTATTTCTACTTTAAACTAGGTAGGTACTTATATTTAAAATTTACTGAGAGTTTGTTTTTGAAATAGCATAATAGAGTCGTTAATCCGTATAAAATATAAATGCGAAACTAACTGTTCCTTTGGTCTTTCACGACTGGAAATGCTGGAATACTGGTAAAAATTAATGGAATGTTGTATACTTACTTTACGAGTCAGGAGCAAAATTATTGTTACTCTATCTTTCCTCACAAACGAATAACGATGTCTACCTAGTGTTCATTATTAGATCTGTGACAATTTGTATTCTTTCAGTGCATAAACTGTTTCACCCGAAAACTTTTCCGTGTTAACAAATCAACGGGCAATCTATTCCATCCAAGGACATTACCAGGCGCTAAACATCCTCACACACCTACACGCAACTCAATTAAAACCACCAACTGATTAAATTTATAAATAAACCGTTTTCGCAATCCTGCACCAGACAGCCGTGTGTATTTCTGCTCTGAATACGCGTTGGCCGCACCGATTGTTCCTGCCCATACCGTTTTCGGTAACAGGTAGGTTATAAACACCCTTTTCACGTGCCCAGCTTCGTGATACATCAATATAGTTCCAACACACCCTTTGTTCACGTTTCGAAAACTAAAATGCTACTAATCTGACGTTACTTATTTATAAAATCGTCCACGTAACGCCTAAAAATATAAATAGTATACCATGATTGTGACATTTGTTCTATAGCTATAGGAACGAAAATAAACAAGGTGTACTCCATAAATGTACGTAACGTATTAAAAATAACCCAACAAACAAGTTTATTTCGGTAACAGTCAAAAGTCCTTTAACACTGAGGGTGGCATGGAGGTAATAAGTACACCTGGAGCGAGTAATGTCAACTTCGAAACAATAAAAATTGACCTTAAAGATGTTAGCCTGAAAGCCGTTTACTTTCACAATTACAAAACGTGCCCATAATTTCATCCCGAGTCTTCCTTTGTCTTTATCTCTCTTTACAAGGTTAGATAAAGAGAGATACAATCATTTTACGCCCGTCACCCCCGCGCACCTGGCACAGAATCTGGTCACAGTGGTAGTTCCACTTGTTAGTTACTTAAATCCATGGAGGGCGGTAAATGACAGAGTCAATGACACACGGAAGTGACCTAGTTTTGACAAGGCGTGTAGCATCTCTCACGTGTCGCCCAGAAAGGAGATGGATGACTTGGACGCATTCCATGAATTGGACATGCACTCCTTTTTACGTAAGTTTACAGGGTCTTTGTTTAAAAGTTTCAGCTACCCATTCCGTCCACTTTTCAGTCCATACTAATATTATAGGTAATATAAATGTGAAAGTGTTTGTACCTCTTCACGCTTAATTAAACCACTGGGCTGGGCCGTTTGGGGTCTTTGGTATGGAGATAGGACCCGGAAAAGAGCATAGGCTAGTGTTATCCCGGAAAAACGAATATTTAGTTCCCGGTAGAAAGCTATAATCTAATTCTACGCAGCCGAAGTCGCGGGCAGAAGTAAGTTTTGAATAAAAGTAAAGTGATAATATACCTCCTACACAAATTACACAATATAATAAAAATATGTGTACCACTATAACAGGATGAAGTTAATAACTTGAGTAATGCCATTGTATTTTCCCGAATCGAGACCCGTTATCATTTCTTTGAACTGACTGCCCAATCTGATGTTCTTTTTTTCGTTTTGGGTATCGGTTTGTTTATTGCTACGGTCAAGCACATCAGCAATCGACCAGTATAATATAGACAATCACACGCATAATTACACCAAGATATGATGACTGATGACTTTGTCAACTTCAATCTGTCTATAAATTTTTGAAGATTTGAACCTAAAGGGTGTTTGTAGTCATACAGGCAATAAGAGAAGTACCTATTCGAAAACAGCTGCAGTACTTTACACCGACAGCATCTGGGCCTAAAGTAGCCGAAACCAATAATAAAGACAATGTTAGAAAATATACTCAAAGAAATCACACTTCTCCGGCTTGATTATCATTTAAAAATGTTACATTTGAAGTAACAGAGTAAATTGAAGCCACCTGTCTCGGTAGTTGCAACAAAGCAACCGTCGTATACTTCACTATTATTAAAAGGGATCGCGAAGTTTTCTCGGTGAGGCTCAAACGCGGGATATATCGTCGGATCTCCTTCTCCACTAACGTCAGAGACATTGTGCCATTTATTTTGATTCTATCGTCGATGTAAATATTTTTGTGGTTTCAAAAAGAGAGAGAGGGTATTTTAAATGCATAATTATGTGAGTTCATGACATGGCACCTAATTGAAAAAAAAAAAACAATGCGCCTTAACTCCAATGTGTAGTACGAATTTATAAACTTTATCACATGGTTCAAGCCATTTCTGAAATTATGTTAGTACTTAAAGCTGTCCAATATTGACTGTCAATCAATTTGTTCTTGTCAAGTAAACAAGACCTTACTGTTAAAATTGCGAATCATAACCCGAAACCCAATTTAATAATAATCAAGGTTAAATAAGCCTTATAAGAGACGGTAATTTCGTTTCGAAAATAATGAACTCGATAGACTATGAAGGATTTTATTTTTCTTTTCACATTATTCACTATAAAAATTGGTCTCAATTGTGCGAAATGAAAGTAAGTAAACTAAATATCTCAAGCCAAGAGATTTTCATGGACGAACAGATACATATTAGTTTGCCGAGACGTTTAGGCAAACACGCCTAAGACAGCGAGTAGAAAGGAACGTCATCAGAAAATTGTAGGTTAGATTAATGTAACAAAATTAAATCCGTCAGTTACATCTCGGCCTACATTCTATTATCGTATATTATTTGTAAGTATTTCAGTACATAATCTTACCTAACTTGATTTGTTTCTTACGTTTTACGAGCATAATAAGATTGTGAACGCGATTATGGTCAGTATGACAAGACTTATTGCCTCATGCATATTCATTATTTGCTCAGTACGTTCGTTGCACTGCGGGCGTGTGTTAATGAAGTTTTTAATTTTAATAAGGTAACCTTGTGTCATTTTTTTAATACATACGTGACTAGGGTTGCCATCTCCGAAAATGAAAAAGCCGGACATTTTACCCTAAAAGCCTGACATCACCACAACTAAGAGCCAAACACAAATTTATAAAGCCGGACATAAGTACCTTTTTTCAAAGTTAAATCCCATTTTTTCCCGTTCCCGTGGGAATTTCGGGAAATCCTCTCCTAGAGTTCGCCTACACCCTTCAAATAACCTACATGCCAAATTTCAGCTTTCTTCGATCAGTACTGAGATGACTGACAGTAGTGATGATGATGATGATGATTGCTTCGCTTGAGGCGCTACCAAAAAGCCATCCAAACAAAAGCCGGATAGGCCGGACATATGAATATTTGGCCGGACACAACTCGAAAAAGCCAAACATGTCCTGCTTCATACAAACAGATAGCAACCCTATACGTGACGTTGTTCTTGTTATATAGGTATTCCATCACCGTCATCCCAACTGAAGCCATCTTTGCTATTTTGGTGTGGCTTATACCTCCATATTGCGCTGTCTTGGCAGTCACCGTCCAGATTTGATCAGCCGTATCGTCTTGGTATCATCGTAAGGGAAAATCTAAACAGGTTTATGTATATTCGTATAAATGTACCTACCTTGAAATAATTTTATACCAATAAAACTCTTGAAGAGTTTTTCTTCTATCTATCTATAATATCACGTTATCCAGTCATAAGGACTGAAGTGAAAGGACAAAGAAAAGTCTAAAAATCGCCTAAACATTTTCGCTGAAGGTTTTTTCAAGTGATGGATACTTTATATGGATGTTTTGTTGTTTTTGGAAAGCGGTGCAGTGACGGATAGATATGGGTCACATCAAATCGATTTTAGGGCTTTGATGACTGTAATTAAGTAATATAGAAAGGGAAAATCTCTCCACAGATTTAACGGTTCAACAATTATAAGATATGATTATATTTGATATTCAAAACTTGAGAAGTTCTCACAGCTTCTGTAGCTGGAAGATGTTAAAGGTGAGACCAGCATAAAATCTTGCGTGGTCATGACTTCAAATATAATTTAAACATCCAAGTCTTTTGTATTCTACTGACAGCGTGCAATATAATTACAGTTCGCGTACATTTATCATTGTGATAATGATCTTGTCATTTTCTCAAGTCATTTAGCATAATGCCGTATTATTGCTAGAGTCACCTAGAGTGCAGGCGCTTTAGAAATTAATCCAAGGGCCCTTCGTTGCATCAGAGATAGCTTCAGTTTTCATTATTTATTCATATGAGGAATATTGATTATTGCAACGCCCTTGTGTAAATTGTTACGTAACTTTTAAATTAGTACCTAACTAAACATGCAACACTACTACTACTACAGCCTATTTGCGTCCCACTGCTGGGCACAGGCCTCCTCTCATCACGAGAGCGATTGGGCTATAGTACCCACGCGAGCCCAGTGCGGATTGGGGACTTCACACACATCTATGAATTGCTTCGCAGAAGCGTGCAGGTTTCCTGACGATGTTTTCCTTCACCGAAAAGCTCTGGTAAATTTAAATTGAACAGAAATGAAACAGCAAACAAGAAATTTACATAGAAATGAGATATAGTTATTTTGCTATTTTTTTAAACGAATGTGCGTACCAAACCAATTAACAAATAATTAAAGTGCATTATGATGAATGGTCATATAAAATTTCAGGACATGGGCTATTTTTTATCCCGGAAAAACGCCTATTTCGCGCTGGGACGCGATAACCGAAATCAAGGCGGGCGGAGTCGTTGGCAGAAGCAAGTTAAGACGCTGACATGAGCTAATGACCTTGAGCAATCGAGGCAGGCAACTGTCTCAGCGGACAATGTCTGTTTGCATTGGAGGGAGCGAGAAGCACGACCGCGGCATGTGGGCGATATACGTAGAAAATCAGAAAAATTAAGATTTAAAAAAAGTCCCACATTGCATGAACAATATGAATTTACAATTTTTTTAGTATGAGTATGACGGAATAGTGTAGGTATTTAATTATAGAAATCTGCGTTAAAAAATAAACTAATATATATTTTACTCGCCTTACAAAATCAAATAGTTTTCGTTTAAATACTGTTTAAATATAAAGTCAATTTAGCTCTTGGCAGCGCCTTAATATAATCCGACGCTCGTTTAGGACTTAACAAGCATTAGAATGCTCAATTCGGCTTACTTCACAAATATTTGCTCGTTTAATGCGGTGTTCTCTTCGGTGGCGTCACAGACCTTTGTGAAATACTGTGAACTGAGTGAGTAGGTACAGTCGAGTTCATTAATATGTGTACACTTTTGGACCTTATTACAACGTGGTAAGGTGCAAAAGTGTGTATATATTGGCGAACTCGACTGTACATTATACCACTGATCTTATGAATTCCAACGACTTACTTGGAATTTATAAATAAGCGTGAAAACAGTTCTATTCTGTTTCTATTATTTTGACTTACTAATGAAATAGTACATTACAGACCTAGTGGTGGTGGTGGTGAATTCGTAAATGTCCCAAATCGCAGGTTTCTGTGGCCCGTGGTTTGTCAAAAATTTTACGTCTTGCCTTGGCCAATAAGTGAGATTTTCTCTCCGCGTAGCGGGTAGAAAATCCCACTTTACGGCCAAGGGTGATGTAAATAGTAATTACAGACCTAGGGCGGTGAATTCGTATATGTCCCAGATAGCAGATGTCAGTGGCAGGCGATCTGGGTATGGAGGGTTGAAGTAAAGGAGCGCAATCTTCATAGTTCCAAAGGTGGACATCAAATCGGGTAGCTTGGGGGCGCTGCGGTCGTCACTCCAGTCAAGCCACCTAGGCGGATAGTCTGCAGTAGCGCCTTCAGATGGCGCTGCTGAGGCAAAAACGCAGTGAAAACGGTTGTGAGGAGAGTGTGTTTTGTTTTGTTGCTTATCAAATCCGCTGGACACGTTTTCAACTGTTTCACCATATAAGATTGCGCTCCTTACCAAGACACATTCCACACTCCATAGATCAGGGGCTTTACGAATTACCGCCCGTGTTTGTCTAAAGTTTTACGTCTTGCCTTGGCCAGGAAGTGAGATTTTCTCCCCACAGAAAATCTCACTTTACGGCCAAGGGTGACGTAAAAATTGTTACATTCTTTTTACTAAAACTGTCACATGTCCAGTAATTAGCGAAGAAAACATCCAGATAGGCTTAAGATAAAAAAATACTCTATCTAGTAGTTACAGTGCGTCAAGTCTGGTATCACATTCCATAATTGAAATGGCATATAATATATTGATTAACAGCCCGATAACGTAAGCTGATCTGACTAATAGGTTTCCGAACTACAATGGTGTCTAGAATTTGATTAGCCGGACTGGCTTGGGCATGTAACGTGAATTTATAGACGTGAGCCGGGTCTCAATTTTAATAATCTTTGTGTACTCTGCTAAAATTAAATAAATATCAATAAAATATAAAATTAAACAATGTAACTTACGTAGTGTACCTAATATTACGTAGGAGTACCTACGTAATATTACAATTTACATTTTGTTACCATATCTATTTAATAAATAAATGTGTCTGTCTGGATGTTACAAATGGTAATTTTTCTGTTCGAGACCGTCATCGGCACTGTTAATAAAATGTTCTTCATTTTTAGAGGTAGCCAATTTCGTTAGCAAAGTGCCAAATACAACTTATCGTTCGGCTTATCGTATGGTAATTGACTAATTCAGACATCGTATGCATCAAGTTCAACAAATTCAATCAACTTGCAATCAAGTGGACAGTCGGAGAATTACCGTTACGCTTAGGCGATCAGCGCAGCGGCTGCTGAGTGACGTCAGTAAATCACAGATCTGCAAAGAAACGAAAGATTAACAATTATAATCGTCAAAGTTTAACTGTATAAAATCCACAATAAGTACATTTCATTCCAACTACTGTTTATCATTCGCAGGCTTTTGCCGGCCTCAAAACAGGATATCTATTGTTTCAGTTAGTAATCACGTTAAAAGTAACTTTGTAATCAATCAGCTGTAATCAGCTCTTTTCGTATTGCGCAGCATTGTTATTTAGCACCAAGTTCGCACCTGCCTATCAATATGTGAAACGTGTCCCATTGTTATTATTCTTCGTTTATGAATTTATGTTTCATAACATCGCAACTCGAGATCCAGTTAAGCGATCGAAAAACGTATGCTATACGTTAACATAGTGTTACATAATTTTGCCGAATTATCACAGTTTTATTTATTGAAAACCGCACTCAAATTTGTTCAGTATTTGTCCTAACAAACAGAGAGACAGGCAGTTACAAAGAGATATAAAAAAATGCCCTTTTATTTATAGTAAGCGAGTATAGATTAATTTAGATTAGATTAGTTTTATTTGGAGCGTTCGGCGTGGTCACTCGGATTCGGTTCGGCTACCGAGTACCAGGTTGGCAGCGGGCCGCAGGAGGCTCGCAGGAGTTCGCAGGTCAAGGCGGTTCACACCGCCGGTTGTCGAACGGGTCGTCGACCGCCACTCGCCGCCCGGCTCGCTTGGGGTAGGTCCCGTTACTCCTCCCGGCCCATGTCCCCCTGGTACTTGACTAGCGCATTGTAAAAAAAACTTACCAATCATTCCATATTTCCCTACTACATTAAATAATTCTAAAGCGAAAGCAGTGCGAAATGTCGTGTTTTAATTACAAGCAACGCGTGTGATTCGATTACAAAATAAACAAACAACGATGACGATAATTTCACAGCAACGAGCGAATCTAATATGAAATCTGCGGAATCAAATTGAAGAGGTTGATTTTCATTGCACGAAATGGCTCGATAGCCGCGGCGCAGCGGCGTGTGTGTTCGTTTTGTTGGTCGGCGTGGGAACAACACAGAAGCGAGGCGTTCAACGAAGTAGCTTATCTTGAAATATCGCCGCTGACAGCACGACTCGCGACCGAAGTGCCGCCGTGGAAAATTGTTACCGCTCCTGCCCATTAATTCCGTTTAACCGTCATTAGTTAAACAAGCCAAGCCACTTTTGTGACGAATTCGAATGATTTCGCAAATATAGGGCACCTGTCAGAGGACAATGAATCTGAGAGATTACCTTCGTCCAAATCGCTCGTCAATCAACCTTGTGATGTAATTTTCTTCAAGCGTGCTGAATTTATGCGAATCTAGGTGTCTATTTATAAATGACCTAACAAAATTTCGCTGGAAGCATGTTTAAATGTGATTTACGTCACCCATGGCCGTAAAGTGTGATTTTCTGCCCGCTACGCGGAGAGAAAATCTCACTTTCTGGCCAAGGCAAGACGTAAAACTTTTGACAAACCACGAGCGGTAATTCGTAAAGCCCCAGATCGCATATTTATGGCCCTCACCTTCGGTTCGGGTCACAAACACCTGCGATCTGGGACATTAACGAATTCACTGCCCTAGGTATGTAATGTACTATTAATACTCGTTCGTTATCTGCGCGTCATGTTATTGTGAGAGAGAGCCGGTTCGCATCGTACACGGAATTGCTACAATAATTACCGAGTTAGTGGTCGCTCGCTCTGCGCTGGTTTTATGGTAATTTTACTGTTTTATATTGCAGGCCTGACTCGCAGGATGACGTGCGCTATCAACTCGGGCGACCGAGTCGTCCGTACGTCACCAACACATACAATATGACGATGGACGCAACAAAATGGCAAAAGTATCAAAACATCTGTCCAGATCATTCTAGATCTTTCTTTTTCATTTCGCTAGGTTCCCTCGGCAATCTAGGGCGTATCCTCTCGAGTTTTAAAAGGACGTATGCCTACTAGAATATTCTCTTTGAAAATATGGGACCTACACGGATCAGCTCAGGGGCACTTTTCTAGGTTATCTGGACTCGAGCCTAAATGAGTTACTTTTGTTCGGCGGTTTTTCCATTTAGTCTTGTAAAAAACTGTATAGGTAGAGTTTGCTTTAATCAATGTGTATTTTTAAGTTACTATCTCCATTTTTTCTGTTCAATGACAAATGAAATGAATACAAAACTTGTTATGCAACAGGGCAACAAAAGAGGTAGGAATTGGAGTAGGTGAAGGTCCACCTCTCGTTGTGACCTATTCACTAGAGCGCCTTCTACTTTGTTCAAGGAACCGGTAACCTCCACTGACTTCCAAGATATTGTCTAAACAGACTCATCCTGTTATTTGACAACATCATAAATATGATGCTTTATAATCCAAGGATCAGACTCTTGCTTAATAGACAATACGCAGAACTATACGTTGCGTATTGTCTTGAAACTTTAGTTGCACGCCTGGAAACGTACCCAGCTCGACTCGATACGGTCGTCTTGCTTGCACTTATTGCACACGAGGTAGTAAAACGTGATAGAGATATCGGAATGGATATGAATGTCGACACGGAATCGCTTCTTTGGCGCAATTCCAGCGCTACCAACGCTCGATACGATCCGAAAGCGTCACTAATCTACAATTTGCTTAATAAACTACGTTAATGCCGGTCTACGAACTGATTGATCGACTGTGGGAGTGGTTAATATCAAGAAACCTAACCCATGTACATACGTATAAAAGTGCCTCGAATGATTGAGAATCCGCTATTCTCCTCACACGGCAGATTCACTGAAAAATTTACAACTTTTTCATTTCTCGATGCCGTTTTCATGTACAACCCGTACACCGCAGCCTTATTTGCGTCCCACTGCTGGGTACAAGCATCTTCTTATCACGAGAAGGTTTTGGGATACATATATTCCACGCGGGTCCAGTGCGGCTTGGGGACTTCACACACCTCCTTGAATTGGATCGCGGATGCGTGCAGGTTTCTTTACGACGTTTTCCTTTGCCGAAAAGGTCCGTGGTGAATCCAGATTGTATTTTGCATAAGCATAAGTAAACTATGGTGTGAGCCGGATTCGAACCTCCGACCTTCTGCATGAGACGCTGTAGGCCAACTAGGCTACTAAGGCTTTTAGGTCGAAGAGCGTATAATTTTATCTGTATAATTTGGTCTGTTTCGATAATTCACCAAGTGATTTGAGTCGAACAATGAGTAAACTAACACTGCTTCTGTCTAATCCAGACCACAGGCAAATCCATCAATCGCCAAGCATTTTCCCGTGAAACAATAATAATTACGGCAATCGATAAACTGGTCCATGAAACAATAGAGCCGCGTCACGGGTTATACCATAGACAGGGCCTACATAACCTTTATGATTTATCCCTCACTCAATCGAGTTTATTGGTTAGCTCTCCCCCTCACACCCGCGGCGACGGAGCGAGAGGCGGAATGAAGAATGGGCGAGACTTGCCGTAAATAACGATTACTAAGAATGCATTGAAATAAACGTGAGGATTTGCGGGGGCAGATTAGATTGGCCGCCTTGTAGAATCATTTATTAATAAACTTTTGATAGATTGTTGAAAACTAAGCATCTAGGTATAGATTTGTTCCTGTGGGCATTGTAAATTATAGGCTTGTGTAACTTACACAGGAGATGTCCTTAAAATCACTAAGCCTATAATGTAACCATCCGATAAGATCTAGGATGATACCTACATAATAATATTGAGTCAAAAATTTACATACTGCTGATTTTTCTGTCGTTTTTTCGCATCAGATGTTAAGGTTGGATAGAAGCTGTTAGTGACATATGTAAAGAGATTTCGACTTGTAGCACGACACAACTTAGAAGGCGCGCGGCGATGCACTTGAGCCGTTGACGCAGAGTCTATTATTGCTTAAGAGGACATGCTAGTGGTAATTTTTCTATACAAACGTTCTCGAATTTTCCTCCCTAGATTTTGACCGTAGATCAATGATTGTTTGAAATAAGATCAATATCGTCAGTATTTGTGTCGGTACGTTTTGCTTTTAGTAATGTTTTTGTTTTGAATAGAACTAGGTGTCTTCAAACATTGCTAAAAACGGCCCAATTGAATAGGCCGCAAAGAAATGTCTGGTACACCTACAAATACCACAACGATGAACGCAAAAATCATAACGGTCAGACATAGATAATTTCCTTCTCATCCAGTTCCCAAAATTTCATCACGATTGGTTTAATTTTGGAGGAGGAAAATGTCGAGAACTAAGCCTCGATTTCTGAGTTTTTTACGTCGGATTTTTCGACGGAGCTGCCGTTGTCCTTATCGCACCTTTTTCCGCTCCGCCCGCGCGAGCGAGACAGCAACGTTGATTTAAATTTCTCAAATCTGAAAAGGGGCTCAGCTCACCTATCCTCTTAATCCACGCGCCTTCTAAGTTATCTAAACCTGTACTTCCTTGTCAAAAACTCTATGATGAAATTTCCAATTCAATATCATTTATTATTCAGCAAATTGACTCTTACGGGCAATTTTACACATCAGAAATTGACATTAATCTAACAGCGCTTGCTGTATTGCTGAAAAAGTTGGACAGAAGAGATAAGCTCGTATTGTTATTTAAATATGCATGGTTCCAAGATTTTATAGACCGTAAACAGTTAACCCCCCCCCCCCCCCCGTGGGTGTCGTAAGAGGCGACTAAGGGATAAACCGGAGGATGGGCAGCAGCGTCCTCCGAGAACTACCTTCATCAAACTGCGGTCGCCAACCCGCCTGCCAAGCGTGGCGACTATGGCAATCCCCCCCAAGGGATCTATATACTTGGGACCAAGAAAGTGCCACAAGCAATGCCCAGACCCCCAGTCCCCGGCGGCCCCGCTATTCCTGGCTCCGGTAGCGGCCATGGTAACGGCGGGGCAGGGGGTGCTAAAGTTAATCCCCGGCAGAGACCCGGCTACCAAAAACGACGGTAGGCCTCCAACAAGATGGAGCGACGACCTCGTGAAGGTTGCGGGAAACCGGTGGAAGCAAGTAGCACAGGACCGGTCTGAGTGGCGAGCCTTGGGGGAGGCCTATGTCCAGCAGTGGACGTCTTTCGGCTGAAATGATGATGATGATGATGATGAAACAGTTAACACACACTCAAACCAAGACTGGACCGCCAGTTTATGGTAATGAAGGAAGCGGGCCGTCTGCGCCGGCGTCTGCGAGACTGCGACAAATGATCGTCGCCCTCGAGACGGATTTACATAGCGATGCGCACGCGGCTTCCTGCTGCTGGACTATACTAAATCCCGGGTCACACCGGATGCGTCTGCGGCGCGTCTACGGCTCGTCTGCACTGTATAGCATTAGTTCTCATAAGACCTGTCACACACACCAGACACACAGACCAGACAGAGATTTTGCGGGTTCATGTTGAAAACTTAAGTAAAATATGGCACCTATATGTTATACGTAAAGTAAATATAGGTACATCTAGAAAAACTTCATTTTAAAGTGTAAGAAATTAATATATTACTACTACAGCATATTTGCGTCCCACTGCTGGGCACAGGCCTCCCCTCACAATGAGAGGGTTTGGGCTATAGTCCCCTCGCGGGTCCAGTGCGGATTGGGAATTATTGTACATACCTATGCAATTAGTAAGTAAGAAAAATGTTTAAAAAAATGTGATAACAGCCTCTCTAAAATTGCGGTGCCCAACAGGGTCCAAATTATTTCTTGTACTAAGGTATAGCGGGGTAAGAACGGACGGATTCAAGATCAATTGAACAAGGGTTGCAAATTTTTTATTTTCTCGACATCTATTTAAGATAAATGAATGAAATAAAAAGCAATCGTTAGTTTAAAAAACGACACATACATGTAAATTTAGTGTATTCTTGTAAACTCAACAGTTTCTGTTTTTAAAGCTTGTAAAAACAAGACTAACTTTTTTTTGGCCATAGTAAAAAAATGACCTTCGGGGGTAAGAACGGACGTATTTTTAAAACCATTTCTATCGCTTTGAGAAGAAGGTGCATAAAAGAGATTTATCCGATGTTTAACGCTCTAAAACATATAAAAAAACCAGCATGAAATAACTTTGCAGACAAATGTTCCAATCGATTTCTTATTTTTGTACTGTTTTGCGTCCGATCTTACCCCAGACCTTGATTTTTTTACATTTTAGGGTTCTCAAACTTTGTCTCGCCATAAAATGAATCATTGGCTTGCGAGGGAAAGGTCGGATGGATTTGACTTTTGTCAAAATTAATGCTATCTACTATATAAAAATAAGTCGGGTTTTCCTTCCTGACGCTATAACTCCAGAACGCACGAACCGATTTCCACGGTTTTGCATTCGTTGGAAAGGTCTCGGGCTCCGTGAGGTTTATAAAAAAAAACTAAGGCGGTACCAAGTCCGCGGGGTCAGCTAGTTTAGTGTAAGCATATACTACGTACTAGCTTCTGCCCTCGACTTCGTCTGCATGGAATTTGGTTATAGCGTTCCCGCGGGTACTATGCATATTTCCAGGATAAAAAGTAGACTTGCCCAGGACTCCCCACACTCTCGGTTTTACAATATAAAAATATGGCAGTATAAATGTGTAAATGGGCATGGGCGCATTGGCCGAGTTTATGAGATACAGTAATTCTGATGAATAAGTTTAGTAGAAATGATAAAATAGTCCAAGGTGGATTGAAATAGTATTAGCACACTAGGTGACCCGGCGAACTTCGTACCGCCTTTATGTAGTCATAAACAAGATGTCAAATAATACGTAATGAAGAATTGCATCACAGATTTTATGTTGGTTAATTATACTTAAATTTCATTAATATTGCGCTATTGTGATGTAGCAAAGGTAAAAAACAGCCATTTTTTTAATATCAAATAAGTACAAAGACAGAATAGTAAGTATAGTGAATGAAAAATCCCTACAAACTTAATGTAGTGAGGTTTCTAAACATTTTTCAAATAAAACATTCATGAAGTAAAATGTTTGAGAACCACTTGCTTCTTTTTATTCCGGCAAAGACCGGATGATTTCATTCGATCTTCACCCGTGAGGGGGAACACCGGATATCAGTTAATAGGCGTCTTAAGTGAGTCTTAATTAGATGAATTTAGCCATTACTACGAAAAAATCAGTATCCATATGAGATAATCATATAACAAACTATATTTTCGCCAAAATAATTAAATAAAAGTACAAGGGAAAGATCGGATGGAAGCAAAAAAGACAAAAATTACGTTGTTCTCTAAAATCCGCCGTAGCACACGTCCGCATCGTCGTAGCAGCAAACGGGAACTAGTGAACGATAGAGAACAAAATGGCGTCTTACATCATGTTGCCACCGTTAAAAAATATGGTCGCATTTAGGAGTTTTTTCATGCATACGGTCTTACACCCTCTCCGGTCTTACTCCGCTATACCTTATTGTTCGAGTTCATTAATATGTGTACGCTTTTGGACCTTACTACAACGTGGTGAGGTGCAAAAGTGTGTATATATTGGCGAACTCGACTGTACATAACAACTTTGACACATGTGGTATGCAAATAAATGATTGAGTAATAAGTATTAAGAGTTTTGGGGGCACGCACGAGTCACATAATTGGTAAAATGGCAGTTTCTTCTATAGGACGTATCGGTTTTGGAGGGCGGGGCATGACAAAAATAAACAATATGAAATAACAAGACAAGGATGACGAAAGGGTATATACCCTTCTAACAACAGAAATCTGTATTTTATTTTAATTTTCTTATGTTTAATCTATAATAGCACTTAAGTAAAACATACGCATGATCAGTTTCATGTAAGAATATTACTTAATTTTCTTTTTCATCAAAATCGGCTTTACGGTCAATGAACATCAAAAGGAAAAGCTAAAAACTTTCGTTCACCCACATTAAGTAGTAGAAGTATTACTTACGTAGTAACTGCAATCTGGGGCTCTATTCGAAGTGTTCCATAGGGAAAGAGAGGTTTCCAATCCCCGCGCTCGCGCGTTACGGCACGCTCAAATTGAACTTTAAATCTAGCTGCTTAAAGTGCGCCGCGGCGCGAGAGCGCAGGGATTGGGAATCTCCATTTCCTTCTGTAACACTACGAATAGAGCCCCGTGGTGTTACGGCACCTCAGGTCGAAGGGGCAGCAACCTAAAGTCTAGACTGATGTTATGAAGAAACACTTTGTGCCCGCCACCTCTATCGGATTTAATTTACATTTTGATTGGAAATTCTATCATTCTTAATACTCGTGGTCGGTGAAATAATTAAAACTTCATTGCAGTTAGAGTTCTGTAGCGCCCGATTTGTGTGTGCCCATTGGGAGGTGACAATGATATTCGCATTACGCTCCAATATTCATTAATTTTCTTTACTTAATGACGATGAACACAAAAATGATTTTTTTTTGTTTTAAAAGTTTTTATTTTAAGTAAATGTTTTAAATTATTATCTTAATTTGAATTTTCCACTTGAGCTTTTCGGTGAGGGATAACATCGCGAGGAAACCTGCCCGCATCTGGGATGTAATTCAAGGATGTATAATTAAGATCCCAATCTGCACTGGACCCGCGTGGGGACTATAGCACAAACCCTCTCGTGATGAGAGGCGGTCTGTGCCCGGCAGTGGGCCGCACGCATAGGCTGTTGTCAACATACTATTAAACGATTAAAATAAATGCAAATTAGACATCAGTCAACCAAGCGAAAGCGTAGTACCTACATCTTAAATCATAACCTACGTTGGTGTAAACTTGAATTACTTGTATGATAACAGTTCGATAGTGCAGAATCGAAAGCGGGTGCAAGGTCGCTTCGATTGGACCCGTCGAGCCGGTGCTGCTTTCAGAGCTTGTTATACTATAGAATACATTATAGTACGCACGGGGGCTCACTACGTAGAAAAACTGCGTTCGGCTGTAACGATTTTGCGTCTCCCTCTGTCGAGTACCTCTGTTTCATTCAGGCAGCGTGTGTCGCTAGGGCTGTGAAATTACGTGAACAAAGAAATCATTGACTAGTGATTACGTAAAAACGGCAAATTTCCGCTGATTTTTGTGGCCCCTTTTTAACCTAGATAAAGGTAAGCTACTGAAGTTTTGGAGGTGATCGCTAATTCGCTACTGATAATAGTTTTTAATCCTTGCTAGAGAATCGTAACTTATCTTGAAAGGTTTTCCCAATAATCCTATTACTTATTTAGTATTGAGACGATAGCAAAAATACGATAACGGTAGCGGAAAATGACGAATTCTTCATTCATTAGTGTTCCGATAGTACGAGAATGCCGAATGATTAGATTTATTAGACAAGCATTCTCAGATTTCCTCCAGACTGCTTATTATCTCGGTCATAAAAATAAGGAGAAACTGGTGATATTCTATAACGTGAAAGGAAAGATTGGAAGGAGAGGTCAAGGGGGCCGTCCCGTCACCAACAAGTTGGAGTTGAGTTGGCCATTTGAAAAAGGATCCGATCTCCGATAATTTCTGTGTGGTCCTCAAGCGATGGATAGAAGTAGGTTCGCGATTCTTTGCCTTGAGAGATCGATGACAGTCAGAAAACCTTAGACTAATCGGGCCACAGTAAAAACACAACGAGATCTGAATGTACGATGACGATGAGTAAAGTAAAAATCATTTAAGCGGCTAATACAAAAATAATATACATCACCATAAAAATCGCATTTGTGTCGCAGTAGAGTAAATAAATACAAAAATCAAATTTCAATACACGCTTCCTTCACCTAATTTTACAATTTAATTTGAAACTTTGTTAAAGCCCGTCGAGTGGCGTCACAGGGCTACCAATATCACTGACGGACGCTTTGACTTTGTAAATTAAAACATCAAAGACTTTCTGAATCTTGATATTTCAGAAGTTTGAGCGGCAACCCTAACTAAACAATATGGTAGAACAGTTATTAAAGAATATTCAGAGAAATAAGAATGCAACATCTTCATTCAATTACTCATGTCATGCCTTTTATACTGGAAGAATTTATAAAAAGTATTTTTGTGAACTATTCGGTAAAATACAATTCAGTCCATATACAAGTAATCACTGATTTTAACAGTTAAGATGCTGCGATCGTAGAAAATCTAGAATTCTTGTTCGATAGCTGTTGCCAATAAAGTTCGCGCAGGCAAATAAATCTTCAGGAGCAACATTATACGAAAACCTAACATGGAACATGTGAAGAGCATCTATTGCACAGCATTGGATGAATTAATGGAAATAGTGCATATTTGCTTGAGATGACTTTATCTGTGTGTCTGTAACATCGTAGTAGGTGATACCTACGATGTTACGGACGCATGATACGATTGTACATTTTTTTTCCTTTCTCTAATATAAATTGAAGTTACAACTAATTTGTATGGGCTATATCTCTTCTGCGTGTATTTAAATAGTGTGTATAAAATGTCATCCATTTAATCACGATTTAATTGTTTAAATTTCCCGCACTATGCATCCTACATCGTACCTATACGTACAAAAACTTGAATTTATCGTCCTTAATGAAAAGAAGGAAACTCAGTTTACATGACTGATTTATTTACTTATTTTCAAAAAAATACAATTATAGGATTACAGTTTAACATGCACCCGTGAAATAAAGTCATTATTGAGGAACTCCTATACTTGTTAGGCACAAACCTCCGAACACACAAGAGTTGAGAATTTTATTCCTCAGGAGGAGACAGAGACAGTAGTGCACTATAAGATGTAGATTGCGTCTAGATTCGATAATATCGAACCCCACCATTCCCATCACGAAAATAAATTAGTTGAGGTACGGTTACAACTCATATTCATCTTTAATGGGCTGCACGACGTTCAATCGGCAGCCGATACTTGGTTTCCAATGGATACCAGACAATCGAACTGTACTCCAGTTTGCTCCGTACAAATGTATTATCCAAAATTATACTAATACTCGTACTAAACTGACTGAATTATAAAACCTTGAAAATCCTTCGTTATTGGCTCGCTTCGCTAATAAAGCAGCGAGCAGAAGCTAGTCCACCCGTATCTTCACCCGTCGCTCGCCTCGCCTCCCTAATGAGGAGTCGCAATTCGCAGTTCCCACTCCCGACGCTTGTCATTGACCTCGATTTTTATCGCACAATTAATGTTGTGACATTTCTTGAAAATAATTGTCTGCGGCTGCATATACGTTGTGTCAGGGTGACGTTTTGAAAAACCGGTAGGCCATTGCAGTATCGTTCCGTGTGCTCCGACGATTTGCTTTTGCACTTTTTCTTTGGTCTTTTTAGCGACGAGAAATCTTGAATGTTCATTGGAATAAGCCAGTTAAGGCTCATTTACTTTTGTAGTTTGATGACAGATATAGTACCTACCTATGTGATTGTGACTAAAGATTTATAGTAGGTAGGTCAGTCAGGAATGGTTGACCAAGATCTAAAGAAAACATTGTAGGCTGTGTATAATCTTTGATGATTTAGGCCTTATTAGACCAAGCTTATTTAAATCTACCTTGTCATCATCATCAGCATCATCCGGTCTGACGTCTACTGCTGGACATAGTCTCGCCAAGGCTCGGCATACATATTATACCGGTCTAATATCAGGGTAGCTTACTTACTACTGACACAGAGGTTTTTTTTTTATTTTACTGTGTTTTTTGTTTGTTTTTAATTATGTTATTGTTGTAAAGTATGTGTATCTCTGTGTCGTTTGTATGTCAAATAAATGTATTTCTATTCTATTCTATTCCACTGGTAAAGTGACAATTATGTCAAAGTTCTTATGTATTATTAGATCTCTGGAAGACATCTGGCACTAAAACTCAAAATGAAACAATTTTTCGATATGGAACTGACTCAAATCCAAAGTTATAAATAGATGAATACCTTATCAGAATTGAAATAGAATTTGAATATAAATGAAATGATCATTTAAAACCACCATAACCTTAAAATAAGCAACCGTTAAATTGGGTGCCCTCTATTTGGCATAATTCTTTTTGTCCGAAACTGTTTACGCATAACAGGCTTCGCATAATTTATCTACGCCGAATCTTGACTTTGCCGAATTTTTATTAAGCATAATTATTTATTGGCCGAATGGGTGTTTAGCCGAATATTGTGTTGGCATAATGTTGACTTGGCCGAATTTTATTATGCATAATATTGTTTGGCATACTAGTAATTTACCAGAATTTGGATAGGCCGAAATATTGTCCGAATTTATGTCCGAAATAACAAATTATGTAGGGACGGTGTGCGCGGTAACACCCAAAGTTTGGAGCAAAGCCGACTCGCATAGGTTAGGTTAGGTTATTTTTTATATAAGTAAACGAAATTATCAGTTAGTAAAAATCCCCTTCCCCCCAATATCATGATTGATGTTATACAGGATACTCATTTAATTAAATCGACGAGAATAAAGGTATGCGACAGTGGTTTTCGGCGTAAGGAATTTCGGCGAAAGTAATTTTCTGCCTAAACAATATTCGAAATTCGAAAATTATGCGTGAAAACCATTCGGCGTAAATAGATTATGCGTAATAGAATTCGACGAATGATCGTTATGCGAGTTAAGTTTCGGCGTAAACACTATTATGCCTATACATATTATGCAAAATCGAATTCTGCCAAAAAAAATATGCGTAAACAAGGGGAACCCCGTTAAATTATACCGTGCTTTTGGTCTTCAGAAGGTTACACAATAAAACCGAATCCTCACTTTACACACATCTATTTATAACTATTTAAATTAAATTAAATTAAATTTACTTGTAGCTCCTTCTTCGCCGAAACTATAAGTACTTAGGGAGACTGTTTACAATCGTGTTCTTGTTATGACCATTTTCAACTGATTTCTGACTTTTAATATACAATACAATACAATATACTTTATTGAACACCACACAATCAAGGAACAGTAGACATTATGTAATTACACAAAAAGGTATGGCATACAGCAGGCGGTCTTATCGCTCAATAGCGATCTCTACCAGACAAACTTTGGATAGTGGAGATGAAGAAAAACAAACTAGGTTGGTAGGCGGTGCTCTGTACTAAGATGTGCAGAAGAAACAAACACAAAAAGTAATAAACATACTTAAATACTTTTATATATAAACATACATAAACTTACATATAAATAGATAACAGCCAAATAAATTAAAATACGTAATCCATTATCCAAGAAAAGAAAAGCAGTACATATTCAGACAAGTGACAAATAATGCTCCTTAACCTTGTTCTTAAACACTGAAAGAGATTTAGCTAGCCTAAGGTCAACAGGTAGAGAGTTCCAAAGCAGAATAGCTTGGAATGTAAAAGATTTACTAAAAAATTTAGAGGATGAAGGAGGCACAGACAGAAGGAAGTTTTGGGAACATCTCAGAGACGAGACGTAACCAAAACGTTCCTTAAGATAGTGGGGAGTAGAAGGAATGAAAAGTACGCTATACAGAACACTAAGAATGTGGGTCTTTCGGCGAAAACGGATAGGGAGCCACTTGAGTTGCGCACGAAAACTGGAAACGTGGTCATATTTGCGTAAACCAAATATGAACCGAATGCATACATTTTGAATACGCTCAAGCTTATATATACTTACACTACTAAATACCAGAGAAAATGTAATTATATAAGACTGTCAATCTCCTTACATTACGGCGTAGATCGGAAATAGCCAGGGAGCTTCAAAATTTTCATACTTCGCCTGTACAGCGTTATCTAGATGTAGCTCATGGAATTCAAATTTGTATGCAGGCTGCCTAGGCAGCGCCATCTATTATCGCATTTTACACTTATCTCGGGGTACGCTGATTTGTTTGAAGTTTGTCATTCTAAGATTACCTTACTTCTTCTATGTAAATACTCAGTGTCTTCAAGCAGAATAAATGCCTTCCTACTTTTCCTGCTCTTAGGTATATTATCTACAATTAACAATATCCATCATAACGAATACATTCAAACTACTGTATTCAAAAATCCTATCCCAACACAATTAATTTGTTCAAACACCGATTTCCTTTTTCGTGGTATTTTAAATATTTTATTAGCAATTTGGATTGGACCCGACAGACGCGTCCTTTAAGAAATGTAAGGACGATTCAATTTAGGACAATATTATATTCTTTAAATTGTATCAATCTGCTGTTATCGTTCAAAAGTGAAAATGTGGCATGGCCGTTATAGTAGATTGTACAACAAGAGCATAAAACAAACCATTTTACCCGAGATTTACAGATATACACCCGAGCCGAGAGGCGAGGGTGTATAGTAAGTCAAGGGGAAAATGGGTTTTATGCTCGTGTTTTACACTCTGCTTTTCACTTCGACTGCGAGGAAATTAAATATTATTAAAAATAACACATTCCGCAAATGGCTTGGATGTTGCGGCAATATATTTTCAACTAAGTTTTTAGCGTTTCTCTCCATCGTAGTATTATTCGGTGAAAGCACTATTTCATCATCACTACTCGATGATGACATCTTTGAAATTAGAATTAACGAAATTGAAAGAAATTAAAATGAAAAAATCTCAACGCACCAATTTTTACCAATTCAGAACAAAGAATGAATTTCCGCCATTTCATTTTTCTTTTTTAATTTTCAGCAATGTGACGTTTGACTTAAGTCACGCCCCGTGTAATGCCATGGTTATGTTTTTTTTGTTTGATTTTCAGGAATACACACACCTTTTCGTCGTAAAATTTTTAATTATTAATTTGATAATCCATACTAATATTTTAAAATAGAGAATATAAAGAATAAATCACAAGAAAAAGCATGTTTCATGTACAGTCAGCAGCAGAAGTAGATAAGCTGTCCAGGTGTTCAAAATGACCTACACACGCCCTTAACTTCTTAAGAATAAGGTCGTGTGTAGGTCATTTTGAACACCTGGACAGCTTTACTTCTGCTGCTGACTGTATAAGATCATATGAAGCTTAAAAGTGTATGTGACTGTATGCCCTAGGGCATCTCCTTAGTCTTAGACGAAGATTTTACTTTATGCTCTAGAGCCTAAAATTAGACTAAAGTACAACTTTACGAGCAAGAGAAGTGAAAAAACATTTGTCCACTTATTTTGGAAGGTGTACAATTTTATACGGGACCGTAAACGAGAAATCTAAAGTCCCGCGCCTTCACATTTCAAAACGCTTATTTTTTTTTATTATTATTTAAAAACCACCACCAACACTCTCAACGCATAGCTGATGGCTGTCTCAGCACGCACACATGTGTTGAGAGTGTTGGTGGTGTTTTTTAAATACATTGAAGCGCTTTGAAATGTGAAGGCGCGGGACTTTAGATAGTAGAAGATCTCTACTTAGTATACCAATGGGTTATGCTTAGGTACTTTTTTAGTTTATTGTTTCCAGATCTAAATTTAATTTACTATTTAAGCCGCAATATGACGAGGAGAGGACTGCTCCACATTTATAAATGTTAGCATGGAAAGTAGGGTCGATTCCGTTCCGTCGCCTGCTCCGAAACCCTACGGAGGGCCTCGATCATTATTAACCCGCTTAGCTAATTCATCAAAAGTAAATTACAGGGTGTTACCGCCGAATCGCTCGCATGGACATGTTACCAGAATGGCCGAACTCTGGATTTAGGATAATAACCAACCAGTTTGCCGTTCCTTATCGGTCTATTACTAAGGCTTCTTTTTTAATTCCAAGTTGAAAGTACGTTTTTCATTGGTAATCTGTCTCTGTTTTTCTACCGCATTATTGTCGCGATTCAGCGTCAAGTCGACCTATGATACAAACCGAGAACTAGCAATTAACTTCAATCCGGAAAAGTTAAAGGTATACGTCATTAACTACTTCGTCAGTCATGTACTTTATTTCTCCAGTCGCTCCCACGCGTCTTCGATACAATTACACTGACGAGAACTGTCATCCGTCCGCTTTTCCCAGGATTAGTCCTTTGACAACCGTTTGATTGTGTCCAGCGGGCAATCTCGAAGGTTCTCCTCCACAATTAAACGTTTCCGTTCCAGTGTTCCACTAACAAGTTATTAACTCAAATAACCCCTTAAATACTATGAACGTAATGTAAATGTGATCAATTATTTATAGCGATTGTTTCCTCACCACATATTTCTTGGGTGAAGACGACCCAAACAATTCTCAGCTTTAGTCGTCTTTTTAAATCTTCCATTCAAATCAAACCGTTACGGACACAACCAACATTCCACTTGTAGAGCGAATCCTGTTAAAAAAAAATACGGCGGCGCCTCTTTGCGTTTATAGCTCGCCCATTCAAAAACTTTTTCCTTCCAATCTCCGCTGTAGAACACCAATAATCGCAATTAATAACGATCCAATGCACACCCTACTCCCCCGCCTTAAGACCTAAAGTTGCATTCCGGCAACATTTCAATTTGTAATACAAAAACACGCATTTATGCGTAGCCGTTAAGGTGCAGAATGCTTTGATCTTTTTTTTATGGCACGACGAATTGCAGATTTACCTGCCTGCTCGAAGGATATGGAGTCAGTTAAAATATAGACAGCGGTTGTCTTAGTGCGTTACCATTACTTATAACTAATGGCCGAGTTTAAAAAACGTTATTAGGATTTAATATTGTGTCGACTGTCGACCCGTTTAAAGCGCTGAAAACGACATGTGTTGACCACAGGACGCGAGTTTTATCTTATCAGCTCAAGTAATGGAGTGAAGATTGTATTGTAACACGAGCGTAACCGATTTCATATGTGGAATACCGTCATGTGGAGTTTACCTTACAATTTTGTACTGTGAAATACGTATATCATGCACGTGGCTAACACATAATAGCGGATGTAGGTAGGTACCTACTTCGTTTTTGTCTCTAATGAGTGCTCAGCATGGTTCGCAGGATGTGGTGAAGCGGTAGTACTGGGGCTATATTCGAAGTCTTAAATAGGGATCTCCCTGTTCCCTATAGGATCGCTCACGCGTCAAGTTGAACTTTAAATATAGCTGCTTAAAGTTCACACGACGCGTGAGCGATCCTAGCCCCTGATTCTTTTTCATATCGATTTGCCCTTTCTAGTTTTGTTTTCTTCCTGAGAATCGATTATATTTTATGTCAATATAATACGTCAACGGGGTCGCCGAACTAATGCCGTTACCATGTCCAGAAATACGCTTAATAAGTTCTTATAAGACTTATCTCTACTTTAGTATTTATTTCCACCTCTTTAATAATTGGCATAAATGTTAAAAGCCCTCGTTTATTTCATGAATTGCTTTAATCAAACGTTGAATTTTTTACTCTCTTCTGGCAGTCTTTTGGCAGTTCAACTAAGTTGTAAGTACAAATCTAATTGATTGTGAACTCTTGCTGAACGTCACAATTGCTGTAACTTATTTAAAACATACAGAGTGAAAAAAAAAAGTTAACAAGTGCGACATACCTACTGTTGTATTGCTGTCGCTTGGTCATATAAAGATTTTTTAAAGATTAGTTCACTTTTAGGTTCTGTACTTTCAACTACTCGCGTCCAATAGAGAATATAAGTAGCTTAAAAATAAATAACTTTAGGTACATGTGATCCCATAGTACCGCCCGAGAAGACTTAGGTGAAATCGCGTAATTTATAATTTTAGAGACCAAGTCCAGTCCAATAGTACCAAATTAACGCCTGCTGGAAGATGTAGTACCTAGTGGTCCTTTTAAATCGAGCTTATACTTCAGTAGGTCAGCGCACACAAAAACAATGCACAAACAACAGATATAACATTGCACGCCGGGTAAAATCAGCTGATAACACCACATACATGATAATGATAACAGTGATAAGGTGACAATGGGCTGGCGGAGCAAACGGTGGATGTACCCCGAGGGCGATGACCTCGGCGACCTTGGCACTCGGTTCAGCCAACTATGGTAAGTAAATGACCCCACTGTATGGACATTACTCCGATTATCACGCAACCTGATATTGACAGGATATTACTGGCTTTTTCCTTATCATAAAAAGTTCCAATCAGCCAGTAGTATTTATAAATTAACTGGACTGCTCGCTCACCGTTGCCAACATCTATCTCTTTATGACAAAAGGAACATACTGACCACTTTATGGACTGATCATTGAGACGCGGAAATAAATAATCAACTCATTTCAAATAGAATAGTTGGGTTAATCAACTATTTCTTATTATTCTCTTTATGTGATTTTGGTACTTTGTATAATAGTCGCGGAAAACGTCACAAATGTAGGTATTAATTTGCTTTTTGACCACTCTTTGACTCTTATAATATGTAATGTGTGAAAATCCGTGCTAATTTCAACAATTGACCAATGTAATTGGCCGCTTCTAATTAATTTCAGTCAAAGGATAAGGCCCGAGGCGTGAGGACGCCTCCAAGCTAATCTGAGAGCTTCTCGGCAATCCGTATAGGTCGTTACTCTTGTGACAAGAGTCTTGTCGGCAATGTCTTAATCAGATTTCACTGAGAACGAATTAAGCGTAATAGGGATGACGACAACTTTTCCTTAGTCTATCAGGAATATTATTGAAAAGTATTGGACACGTATTTTTATTTTTTCACGTAATCAAACTTATGCGGAGATATATTGAGTTGAAATGTCGCGTGTAGTCACGGTTAGGTACGATTTATACCTAACGGTGACGTAGTTAGCCCCCACTCTCCAACTTTAATGCGTTTTAACTTAGTCATTCTTTGTTAATTTGATAAAACAAAAAATACGTGTCTAATTTTTTTTTATTTACCTGACTGACGGACTAATTAGAATTTCGATTTCTTCACTCGTCGTCATCCCTATTGCTTTGCTAAAATGTGTTAAAGTATTGGTACTATGCTCATACGCGTGAAACTCGGTTTTAGCGCTTTCATTGGAACTATGCGTTTCGAAATAAAAAGTACCCGCTATCCTTCCCCGGGACTCGAACTATATTTGTACGAAATTCCATCTACACCAGTCCAGCGATTTATTCGTAGAGGTAACAGACAGAATGAGTTACTTTCGCATACTGCCCGCGACATCATCCGAAATCCTGGAATTCGGTTATAGCGCTATGTTACCTTTGCCCGTGACTTCGCCCACGATGAATTTTATACTAAACTACTCCCATTGTCATCCCCTAAAAGGTGATTTCCGCTGTAAAAATAACCCATGTCACTATGCCACTTCCCAGCCCTCCAACTATCTCCACACATTATCACTAAAAGCGGTCGGTTTATTTTGACGTGAAAGAAGGACAAAAAAACATACATTCACATTTTTAATATGTAGATAAATCCTTCTGAAAAACGCGATAGTTGTGCCATCGCTTCAGTTGTGTTGAAAATCATAATTGGCTTGAAAATTTCGGCCATTACACCTATTCCATAATTACATTAGTATTTCCTGTAGATTAGCTATTTAATCCAACATAGCGAGTAATTTCCTAATTATAATAATAGATAGTACTAATAGGTTTGTGATAATATGCAAAACACGAACATTTTACAATATTTTCTAAAAGAACGGGATCTGTCCAACTCAGTTGTTGACTAGAAGTATTAGTACAGTCAAGGGAATTAATATGTATACACTTTTGGACCTTAACACAACGGAATAGGATGCAAAAGTGTACACATATTAATGCCCTTGACTGTACCTACCGATCGACTTGATGTAGTAACTTTGTAAAATAGGCAGGGTTTGAACGTCTATAACCTCTCAAAGAAATTGCTTGGCTTTGCATTCGAAGGTCATCGCTCTACCCCCAGGGGGGTTTTTATCCTAATGTTTGTCTCATTTAACTACATGACATACGATTAACTACATACTTACTTAATCGTTTTTTCTCAGTGATTTGTGCACCTTTGCTTTGAACGAACTCTAATGCTTTATTTTCTTTTGCAGGCCACACAAAATGATGCTGGAGGCGAGCCGGTAAGTAAATCTTATATTGTACTAGTTGACCCGGTTAACTTCCAATCACCCGAAGTTATATTTCTTTTTTAGCTATTCATTTAGATTTTTCTCGATTGTTTTTCCTTCCTAAACCTTCCCTGAATCACGGCGAGTAAAACAAAAAATGAATCAGCCAAATCGGTCCAGCGGTTCTCGAGACTTAGCCAGAATAACACACGGCAATTCATTTTTATATATAAAGAAAGATGTACATTAATAGTAGCTTACATTGAGTTTTCAGTAAGTATTTCAAAATCTATCTCAATCCCGTTACATCTTCAGTCACTTTAATATTAATTTACCCAATAGATAGAATCCCCCAAGTGACGAGGGTAAGTTGAACAACATTTCATTGATCCTTCTCTTGTGGATGTAATGCACTAGTTTAATAGTAAGTTAAAAAGTGTTTAAATTATCATTATATTTCTATTATAGCTAACGACAACGATACCATTATGCGGCTTTGGCATTGCATTGATAGATAGCAAAGCTGATTGCTGTGCTATGCTATAATTTACGCATGTCAGCGGCTGTAATACTCATTATGTGTAATTCACAATTTCCAATCGTTTTCTTCAACTCTCATCACGCATATATCTATCACACTGTGACGGGTCTACCCGCGCCTAGACCGATGCAATTTGGTCCAAACATTGAGTCATCCATAGAAAATTTTACTAAATACCGCTCTTTAATAATTATTTTTTGATAATTTTGACGGGCCGGGTAATTACGCGATTGGAGAAATCCAATCGCGTAATTATCCGGCCCGTTAAAATGATTTCTATGAAATCTGTTATATTTTGTACGCGATTCATATCCGTTTGTTTGATTTCGATCCCAGTTTTTTAAAAACGGACGTCTACTTCGATGGGATCCAGGGAACAATGTGAATGCAGTAACAGAGCGAAAATGTTAGCAGAACGTTCTTTTGTAACTTCAAATCGCATTGAGCACTGTGTGCTCTGGCTCAGACGTACTGTATTCTTAATGTTATACCCTGCATGGTCATTGTACCAGTCTTCTTTATTCCAGAACTAAATGGTAAGAAATTCATAAATCAATTAATTTATTAAAAGTTATTAGATTTACATGTAATAAAAACCAGCGGTGTTTTAGAGACAATAATTTTAAGGCGCTATAATCATAATCGGATAAAATTGAACGCTGTTCCGGCACCAACTAGTATGTTCCTACGTCAAGCATGTTAACTTAGTAGGACTATAAATCACAGAGGCGAAAGAGACGCAAACATTTCCAAATAATGTCGACACAGGAAGGAAAGAGACAGGATAATTCTGTGGGGGCCTCCTCGAAACGCGGACACGACAAAGGGTATAATAAAAGTATAATTTATTTATCATTCTGTTATCTACTTCGTTGAGTATTATAAGCAAATCGCTTCCATGGATGGAATAACAAATAGGTAGAAATCGCGATTTCAAATATGATTTAGTTGTACCAATAGATGTATCTATTGGGCCGTGTTTTCTAGGATACAGAAAGGGCTTTCCCAGAGATAATTTGAACTATGTATGTTATGTAGGCAGGTTCGGTATGGCCTTATCGGTTAACCATGTTATTCTCTCTCCCGTTGTAAATTACATTGAAACATGTATACCTAATGAAGTCATTACGATAAACAATACCTCATCTCGATTAAGTATGCATTTTAGCGCAGTTCAATTACCTTCTCGTGAAGTACAGATATGTTCAGTGTCGCGCTTATCATCGGTCAGGAATTCAGGAATGACGCGCAGCGGGTTTACGATCTACTTTACAATCCAAGGGCTGTAACAGACTGTTCCTTTCTTACTCGTGTTGTAGGAAAGAGACGTGTTTTATGATTTATGCTTTATGCGTAATATACGCATATTATGGAATTGCTGTGAACTCTAGGAGAGCATAAACTAGCCCAATTTCTACATCTATACTTTAGGAAATCAGTATTATTTTGATGTCTGTAATTATGAACTATTTTCAATAATAAGCAGTCCATGGTACGGCTTAAAAACACATTTCTATGAGATGAGTAGTTGAATGTGTTCTATTTTTGGATTGCTTACCTAATTGCAGTAAAATAACATCATAAAGTAATGACTTATTCACTGCGGGAAGATTATTTGTTTATATGGTAATGGTAAAATAAGTAAACGCATTTAATGAGTTCGTTAGGGCTGGTTAAAGGTTCTATAAAATCAAATAGAAAACAAACAAAAACGCCGATATATCGCTGTTCTCGATATAATGCTTTGGACTTTACGTCCGCAGTTCCGCACTCCGCAACTACGTTGCCAACGTTGCACGTTTGACGTTCGCGAGAAACGAATTTCGTTCAAATATAAAATTAATCGAGCCACAGCGTCACCGAGTTGTGTGTCGCAAGTCGCAACGGCAAACAATGGGCAGACGAAGCCGGCGGATTCCGAGTAAAACCTTCGGAACACACAAAAAAGGTGCATCTATTTATCTTTGCCCGACGCATGCGAGGCCAACAATTTGACTCCTAATTAAAATGGATTAGGTTACCAACCGTCAGCTTTATTTGTTCAAAAGAAAGTTTTAATTGGTTAGAAAACTCATTTATCAAATATATTTCAGGACAGCGACACTGGAGCTTGAACCCATATTTAGTATATGTAGTTTGTTTCAATGCTAATTAGAGAAAACCGATATGTACGACTAGACACAATCTCGTTTGCGAGTTTGTTGACGTCACTTTCCAGCAGACCGGCCGTCGGTCGGTTGCGAATCCGGTGTAACATGAAATGCGCCTATGCGCGGCATCTCAACGGACCTCTAATCACCCGCAGTAAGTCAAACGTTTTTTACAGCAGCTCAGAATTTGCATCGCTGTCTGTCTCCCTCGCGCTCTAATAAAAACGCCCTAGGTGACAGAGATGCAAATCATGTCGCAATGACCTTCGCAACGTGCGCGCGCGACGGTACCGTTGCGTCCGTGAGAAGGAATTTTTGTACGGTTTTCCGCGGTCCGCCCAGCTGGTGGTATTACACCTCCACTCCATGCTTTCGAGTCGGCAGCGTCCCTTGTTTACACGTTTTTGTTGCGACTGTGTAAGTTTTAAGTATGAGCTTACCAAAACTCATTATGTCTAAACAATATTTTACTCTATTCAACTTTACGTTTACGACCGCCTCTCGCCGCGACCTTAATTCAAAGCGCTAATGTCGAGCTCCACGCGTGCGACAAATAAACAGAATAACAAAATGCCATAATAAAATGATAATCTGTTCAAGGAATCGTGACCATACAACGTACTCCACATTTTAATGGCTATTAAGAAGCCCGTGTCATCTCACGGCATGACCGATGTTTCCCATACGTCATCTCGGATCCGAGCACAGACGAGGGCATTAAAATTCTTCCATAACGATTTCTAAAAAGATTAATCGTTTTATTTTCGCCGCCGTCAATAGACTCCAGTGACATTGGGGTAATGAGATAAATTGTATTTCGACTCTCGACGAGATTAAAGATTGGTCATTTTGTCGTCGTTGATTTATCTTAGAACCAACAGACCTCTTATCACCTCTCAACCGTACCGAATAGATTGCTGAGTCAACGACAACCGATGGTCGACATTTTAAGGAGGCAGTAACTACAGAATTGTCATAATCATGGTGGTGAAATAGAAACTAGCTCGTTAAGTCTCAAGGAATGAAATGAAACGCGGATGTGGGTCACGCAATGCTTCTCGCTATCTTGACCTGTAAGTTTTAACTAAAGCTATGCAGTTCGGACCAGTTCATTCTGGTTTACTATAATGCTCTACATAGGTAATCTGTCTCTTATTAATAGTCCCAATATGCGATTGTTTTTCTTATTTAGTAACAAAATGCAATGTTCCTTAACCGGTTCCACATCTAAATGTTTGTTCAAACCGAATGTTTATTCAGAAATGAGAATTGCCTCAAGTATTTGCACAATTTATGACAGCGACACGACCATATTTAGCGTTGTTATTAGAATGCTTACAATGAGAAGTAAATCTTCAAAGTGGGCTCTGTGTTGGGTCATTAAGATATCTATCAATATAAGTCAGAAAGAACATGGCAATGTAAGTAGACATAAACATATAACTAACGATTTACTTCTCGAATCTTTGTCATTGATCTTGAAATTGATGACACCCAATCTACAGCTTAATAACGCATTTCATTTACTATCGGATTGTATAACGATCATCATAATCGACAAGCCAACGCGTCTAGTTTCATTACAATAAAGCTAGATTGATTTCCCGACGGCTTTGCTAAATCAAATTATGTTTTTAAAAGCGAATACAAATCAGATGTACTTACGTGTAAAATATGCGAAACAGATGAGGCGATACAAAGTTTTGATTGGCACTCGCCTGCACGTGTGGCAGGCAGCGGTCAAGGCAATCGAGTCTGCGTACTGTATGGTGCTTAAATGTAAGTATGTAATGTTATACGTCAGACGGTGTTGCGGAAGAAAAAACTTCCAGCTGTTGAAAAACGTTCATTTCGTAGACATGTGAGTGTATATTTCTAATGTGTTCAGATGCCTTGAAATTACTGCATCAATTTGGCTTAGTAGTCGTAACGATATTTTCTTTTCTATTCGTTTATTTCATTCAAACGAATAGGTTATTAGGTTTATTCTATTTCCGAGTGTTGTCATTTCATCCAACTATTTACCGTAAAGAAGTTTTTACGAATACTGCATTTGAATGGCTCTCCGTTTTGGCTACCTGCCACGTCAGTCAAATAGCGCATTTTAGTTTCAGCCTCCAGCTAGATGACATTTTGCTATCAAACTTTAAAACCTCCAACGGAAAAATGGAAGTGAGAAATAGGTCTAGGACGGAGGTTTTTGACCGAATTTCTAACAGATCTGTGACCAAGTTGGTGTTGTCGGCGATTTGTTGTGCCGCGTACAAGTTTGTCACCGTGACGTGGCAATATTTCAGCGTAGTCCCGCGATGATGTCACCTCCACAAGACTGATTCTGTTCACATAACTAACGGGGAACATCAACACCGATGCATTAACCCAATATTCACACTATATGTGTACAATTTTAGATGGACGTATTCAGTTGGCATTCAAGAATTGTACTCAAAATAAAATAGGTAGATATTGTTTTTGATCAAGTTGGAAATCAGATTGATTTCAATTAGTGTAATTTTGGATGAAACAATGTTACCAGTCAGTGTTTTTCAAAAAAAATCCAAGTATTTATAAGCTTAATCTGCTTAATGATGTTCATCTCATAATCGCTTTAGTGCATCAAGTATGCATCATACACGGAATGTTCGGTCACCGCGGTAAATATAGTTTTTTTACGATTACTTTTACGAGCTTGTATACTGTTCAGTAAAATCGGTTTACTGTTTACTTGGCGAGTAAAGTGACGTTTATGTGTCTAGAGTTACAATGAAAGGGTTGTCATTATTTTATCATTCATTTAATTTAAGATTATCTTCTTAATTTGATATGCACTTGTATGTGCCTTTTGAACAATTTGGGAGATTCCAGAGACTGCAGAGTTTAGAAGCTTATATTTACCAATGCTGCGTTGGAAAGTTTATATCAGAGGCTGATACGTATATGAAATAACATGAAATTTTGGAATTAGGCTCATCTTACTCTTAACTTCAAAAGTGAAAATGATCTGAACTCCGCCTATTATTTTCAAGGGGTGTAAACAACCCCTTAATGGAAATATTGATATTGAGCCATTTTATCGCTAGAAAACATGTCTACTAGTAAGTGGTGAAATTGTAAAGTATTTTCTAACATAACATACAAACCCTTGAAAATCTTACAACCCTTGCAAACAACCCCTAAATTGAAAAAAAATCATTTCCTTTTTACCCCATTTTCCCGTTCCCGTGGGAATATCGGGAAATCCTTTCTTAGTGCTCCCCTACGCTCCCCAAGGAACCTGCATGCCAAATTTCAGCTCTCTACGATGATCCCCGCGACTACGTACGCGCCTTAAAATGTAAAAAAAACATTTTTTCCCGTTCCCGTGGGAATTTCGGGAAGTCCTTTCTTAGTGCTCCCCTACGCTCCCCAAGGAACCTGCATGCCAAATTTCAGCTCTCTACGATGATCCCCGCGACTACGGTGAAGGGTTAAAGGGCTTAAGAGAGGCTGTGATTGCGCTGCCTGCCACGCGCTCTTTAAACAATCATATCTCCGTCAATTTTTATTTGACAGAAAAAACAAATAAACCAAATTGTTTGTCAGAAAAATACCAAAATTTTTAATGCTTACACTTTTATACGTATCTGTCGTCATTTTTGAGATATTATGAATATAAAAGTAGGTTTTTTAAAAATTTGAAATTTTGTTTTTCTTACAATCGTGACTTTTTTGAAAAATATGTGTCCTGAAGCAGCCAAACTGATACTATCTATAAAACTCTTCATAATAAAGTTAATTCTAGGCGGAATACGATTAATTATAATTTTGGTGGAAATGGCACTTATGAAACCCATTGATTTAAAAGAAAAAACATTAGATGCTGCCCTTATTTGCAATACAGCTCACTTATTTTACGTGCAAAAGACTTTTAATAGTGCTCATTTTAAAGCTTATTTCAAGCACTACAAAACCGTTTTGTATTAGAATGCATAAAATGCATCTGCTCGCCGCTATATAGATGGCATTGACCACATCGATTAAATTTCAGACCAAATAAAAAACGGCTTTGATCTTTAATATCTAGCTTAATATTGCACTTAGAATACTTTATAAAAAACCAAATTATTCATTGTTTTACCTGCTACAATTTTGTTCCTTATTAAATTTTCGATAAAACGTATATTTTTGGAGATATTTGCAAAAAACCGATGAAAAACGTGAAAAAATTGAGAATTTTCAATTGCCAATAACTTGAAAAGTATTGGATTTTTTGAAAAACTTTATAGATGATTTTTTGCTTTAAATTAGGCCTTCTGTCGATATCCGAGGTTATTTTGAAAAAATAATAATTCATCGCCGAGAAGGGGTGGCAACCACCCCCAGGGTGGTTGCGGAGTTCAAATTATTTTCACTTTTGAATTTAAGGGTAAGATGAACCTAATTCCAAAATTGTATGCAATTCGGTTCACAGTAAAAAAATTCGGAGCAATAATGCTTCAATGACTGCCCCTAATAACCTACGGCACACTCCTCCTGCCTTTATGAGGTAAATTCCTTGCGGTATTGATGTTATTTGCTTGGCAAAATTTAACGTCAACATTATCTAGAGCTTGTACCAATGAAGATCATCCAAATCACCGGGGAATCTACAGGTTTCCCCAAAGACGGAAGTTCTTTCCTTGATGTGTTTGTGGATGTGGTTAATGGTTTGCCTTTGATATTATCTACAGCCTTTGTGATGGTTGCTTTGCTAGTGCGGTGAACCTTCTCAAAATCATAACGGCTGCTTAAGAGGGTTTATCCCGAAAGTTGGCAACGTCGCATATAGCTGTCAAATGTTTCGCTGTTTTTATTAATTTATCAATATTACTGAATTAAAAAAGAAGTTATCATTCTATGGTTGAATGACGCGTCTCGTTTTATATTTGTTGGTTAAGCATTCAAATGATAAGATTAAGTACATTAAAATGCATGGAAAATGCGATGGAAAGTTTTCAAAAGATAGTTGTACGTCCATAATCCTAAAAAAATCACGTTCCCATGATAATTGTTGCAATCCATACTTAATGTTTTATTCAACCATAGAGCGATAATTCATATTTTCTTTCAGTAATATTCAGAAATTAATGAAAACAACGAAATATTTGACAGCTATTTGCGACGTTGCTAACTTTCGGAGTAAACCCTCTTAAAAACGTCCAGTTGTAATTTAATTCGTCTGTAGGTGTCAGAGATGCGTCTATTAAAAACGGTATAGCCTAACTCTAACTAAAGCATTATGTTTATCTCTTCTTAGTCGTACACCTCTTGACAGAGTGGTCGTGGTCACGTCACGGTCGATTTTTGCGCCACCGCAGCTCTTGTGATGCGTCGCCAATTCGCCATGTAGCTCTCTTTTTGGCGGAGTGAGAGCAATCATTGATAGTGGCTTCTGTGGCGGATTTGATGAGGTCTGTCCACCGTTTTGGAGATCGCCCACGAGATCTTTTGCCCACGACTTTCCCTTGTGCTTATAGACAGACGGATTTAGCTCCTAATCTTTGGACACTCATGCTGTCCACAAGTTGTAGACCTAAGCTGCACCAAATAAAGATGATCGGGCCTAGATAAACAATAAATATGTTAAAATGATTGACGTCAGTACCCGGGTCGTTGGCACGCATTATAATTTTAAAACATCCGTTTCGCGTCTGTTGTTGCGAAATTTTCAAAATCAATTCAATAAAAAGTAGCCCAGTTTCAAATCCTAAATATCTGAACGTGAAATGAAATGAAATTCTTCGAGTTGTGTTTGGCTCTTTAATAGCCATAGTATGGCTGAAGTGATTTTGATATAAGTAATTACTTATTTGTCTGTGTAATTACACAGACAAATTATAACGTGTAAAATGGCTATACGAATAAATCATTATTATGATTAATGATTAATGGCGGGAGGACCTGGACACGTTCAACAACAACTGGCCTACAATGGCTGAGGATAGAGGGAGTGGGAAGGTCACGGGAGAGGCCTTTGCTAGTTAGATTTTAAATTGAGGCGTTCTGATATTGAAATCTTTGTAAAGAAATAGGTGAATTATTGTAAAAGATCTTTCTTCAACCGGAATTCTGACAGACGTAAACCCTCAGTAGATAATTATACCTCAAGAGGGTCGTTAGGGAGATGAATATTATCCGGTTTCGTGATATCAAGCTACACTTCTGCCGATTCGCATTGAAATCAGACCCTTAGCTAGCCAACCAATCGTTGAATTAAATTATTGTTCATTTAAAAACTCAAAAATCAAAACGCGCTTTTGTCGAGACTTTTTAACAATGTGCAATTAAAATGAATTAGCTTGAAGTTGACATGATATGCAATGTTTTCAACTACAATTGCTTTATCGCATTTTTTTACCATCAGCGACAATCAGCGTATAAAAAAAATCTTTTTCATCGCCACTTTTAAAGTAGTCTGTTCTTTATGGCCAATTAAATAAATCTATATGATTTACGCCCTCCTGCCGCAGTCAAACGTAAATATTTTATTCTCACAATACTCATAAGGATTGTTACATTCCAAAGATCTGTCTCATATGAAATACAAGTACTCTACTCTTGAGTGAGCCTGTACAGCTTTTTAGCTTATTTTCTGCATTGTTGTCGTACTATCGTGACAAAGCACGAAGCCAAGCACCCTTAAACATAAGGGTCCTTTGGATAAATTAAATATGTTCCCTTTTTTTCCAGTAAATACATTTTTTAGGCGTCGTATCTAAGGGGAAATAATCACTTTAAGAACTTACTTAGGTACTTACTACTTACCTAATTGTACTTATGTATGTAGGTCTTACTACAGACAGAAGTATGTAGGAAATATGATATTATGAACCAATGCGGCGGTTCTGAGTCTGTTTATACTTTGGGATAAAAAAATCCACGAAAGAAAAACAAATCCCCTAAGGCATTAAAACTCTTCGATCTTCGATTATATTAATGAATGCTTTTAGTTAGCAGTTACAACGAAGATTTTGGATTAATATATAATAGCGGGCATTCATCGTTAATTCATAATTATGTATTAAATGCGTGTTGTTTGTTTTCTTTATAACCTTGTAATGAGGTGGGACGCCATATAAATAGCAGCATAGAAACATGTATACGACAGCAGAGTAATTCTCGTGCAGCACTTATTTATTTATTTATTTAATTTAGGCACAGTAACAAGTAACAAACAAATTACAGAATTGATACTTATTTACACTTTATTTACTTATACACAACTCGTAACATAATTCTCCTAATACAGTCTCTCAGCGAAACAGCGTTTATATCTCTCTCAATATTATTTCACCCAGTATCTCCCCAAAGCATGACATTGATAAAGCAACAAGTACTCGCCACATTTGCGACATTTTGTCGTTGGCATCCCATGGGAAGGGGGAAGGGGGGGACATGTCTCTCTCACGGTGTAATTATTTCTAACCCACCTACTGCCTACTTTGCGTTCGCATTCCGAATAGAGAAACAAATGGCGACGCGTTTTTCCTTTTCACGTTTCACTGGATGGGGTGGGTTCGCCAAACGCAGCGATGCATATACAGTCAGCAGCAGAAGTAGATAAGCTGTCCAGGTGTTCAAAATGACCTACACACGCCCTTAACGTCTTAAGAATAAGGTCGTGTGTAGGTCATTTTGAACACCTGGACAGCTTATCTACTTCTGCTGCCGACTGTACCTATATCGTTCAGAAATTTTAAAAGATAACACGTCGAGGCCGTTTTCGGTTCGCTGCTGCGAGTGTTTTTTTTTTGTTTTGTTACAGATTGTTAAAATGCCACCGTTTATCTTTATTCCTGTAGAACCATTGACCTATAATAAGGAATAACATATGGACGAACAGTGACTAACAGAATATGTCAAAATATATGGAGCAAACTCACATTAGACAATACGTTCCAATATGTTAATAATGCCTCTTTATAACGAAGGCCAAACGGGTGCCCTAGCTGTTCGGGCACCCATTTTGACGGGGACATTTTTCTCCGGCTGATTGTAAATCCTTCGTAGAACAGTTTTCTGGCGCCCTTTACGATATGATTATCGTTTAAGACGTCAAAACCCTCCCGCTGCGTGACTGGCCTCTTACGACCTACTTCTATTAAATTAATTAAGCATTAACTTTCTTACTTATTGCTTGGAAGTTGAATGTTTATTCGACTTTTTATCTTTTCAAGTGATATTGTCAAGTGAAATAACTTTTAAAAGGTCGAGAGGTTACAGTTTATTACCGAGATAAGTGGTTAGACGACAATCGTGTCGTAACATTGGTTGGTTTACTTTGTTGTTATCGAGTTTACTTGCCAAAAACAACCTTATTGTCTGTGCGTTCAAAAGACAGGAACAGGAATATAGATACTTTTCAATTCTTGCGTTAAATGTTGATGACGATCCAAGAAACTGTACAGTACAGACAGCTAATAAAACACCACGTACACATGTATATGTGGCATGTAATATGGAGTTACAAAATGAACTTTAATTTCTGTCCAATCAGGTTTGAAAAAGGTAACCAACTAAACATCCCTTAATTGCATTAAGAACATTTCCCGGGTACCTTATTAGGACGGAGCCAATTCCGCCGGCCATTCCGATGAATACTTAAATGATACCTCTACCTACCTTCCTATGTTTGTTATTATAAGGGACTCTGTATATACTGAGAATAGATTTTTATATTAAAAGTAAAAATTTGGGCAAATGACTTCGAATATACAAACAGATAATCTTCTCTATATAATCTTCTGGGAAGGTTTAGAAAGAAAAAAAATCGGGAAAGTGTAAAGGAACAGCTAAAAAAACAGACGAATAACTTTGTATGAGAATCGCATCGGGTGATACGAAGTTCACCGGGTCAACTGTTAATGTTTATTTTATAATACAATCACACTGCAACGCAACACATTAATTAAAACACGGAAGACACGATACGTTGAATTTGAGCAGAGACAGAAGATTTTTTTTTTTTTATTAAAGCTAAAGACGCTCTACCTCCGCTGAACTTAGACCACCTAATAATCAGACGAACTACCGACAAGCTGTTTGTAAATTAACCTTAAAATACCAACGGACCTATTTAATGCTATAATAAAGTAGTAGTATTACACCAAAATTTTACGTAGAGGCTTTAAACGGTCCTTGCTACCAATTCACCGAAGCATTCTATTAAGTCTGAACCCCACTGTGACGCACGCTAATACGCTACTACTATGGGTCAATATTGCAGCGTAGTCTCCGTAGCGTGGACGTGCGCTGCTGTGGTCGTCCGGCTTTCAACCCTTCCAGTTTCGAAGACGCATGAATTACTCAAAAGTGCAACTTTATTAGGCTAGTAATAAAGACCAAAGCAAACGTAGTAAGTACCTAGCGTTCATCGTGGCCAAGTGCTACCTCGCAACTTTCCCACACTTTATTTCCTCCAGTTAACACAGTTTCATTGCGGTTAGTATCGATAAAACTGATTTGCATGATTCTCTTATCACTATTCCACGTAATCGAAACCAGTTTGAAGTTTATAGTGGTTGCGGAAAGCGCTTTTTCCGCCTGCCAAGACAAGCTATGGTTATAAAGTGTTATAACTCCAAAGCGTACACATTTTAATTGATGCTTTTGTATAATTCGGATGCTAGGAGTCCCGCTCTTTGCATGTGATGAGAAAACCTCGCTTTTACAATACAACCGACGAGGAATGGGGTGCTGCGATCCCGTGAAAATATCAAGATAAAACCTATCTAGTTCCATTCAAGTACACCAAATATCATCAGTCTTTTAGAATTAGTGCGTCCAGGAGTAAATTTTCTATGGACAAACTTTCATGTTTTCCTTTTATTATTGACGAGTAGGTAGTATGGTAGTCAGTCGCTAAGTTACTAAACAGAGATCATACCGCATGGTAACACTAATTGACCTCATTTTTTTCATCAACCACATTCACATCATTATCTAATAATACGACTACGGAAACGTGTTTATCATATAATATTTAGTGTAAAGTTAATAATAAACTTTTTCGCTGCTATTGACTTCATATAAAGTCGAGGTTTTGGGCGGGTTTGCTTACGTGCAATTTGCTTGTTGTTAATGTTATGTTATGACATTTATTACTTCATTTTCAAGGAAGCGAAAAGGTTAAGTAATTATATTGACATCTATTAGAAGAAATCTACCGGTACGTACGTACAGCCTATTAACTTCTATGAACCTTAAAAGTGATATAACATACGTAAACATAGTTAAGAAACCGTCGGTTTGTATGAAAACGACGCAGTTATGGTTCGCACTATAATATAGTTCCACTCTGATAAGTCTCGTCAAATCTTTACGTCATTCAAGAGACTAACGCAATCACTATCACCATAAATTTTGTTTAGGAAAGACATACTTTGTCGATGCAAATTATCATTTGCTTTCATTCAGCTAGAATACGTTCAACGCGAAGAATCCTTTTAAATAAGATTTGTGGGAGAGATCACAATATTGAGTTTGACAATGCGACACGCTTTACCTATCGACATAAGTCATCGATTGACCGTGAAGTGCATTTTTCCCCGATGCTGACAGTAAGGTTGGCACTGACTTATGCCACCATTGTCCTTGACCCAGTTCGTGCGGGTCAAATTTATGATAGTTGAATGCAAAACTCCGTATAGGATGCAGTGTAGGTACGACGTAATACGACGGTGGAAATTTTTGGAAAACTATCAAGTGGTCTTTGTGCTCGTTTGTCAACCAATGCCATAAACGATTAGTGGTGCGATTTGGTGGTTCTACGACCGTTCCGGTGGTACAACCGTCTTACATGTTAGCCTGCCGCCAAATAGCAGTGCTCACACTGTTGTATTCCGGTAGGAGTTAAGGCAACCGGTGAAATTACTGGCAGACACATTCCATCTTAGGCCTCAGGGTAGGCAACGCATTTGAGATCTTATGATTTCTGTTTAGGATATTTCGGTGTCCATGGCCGTGCTCATTTGCCTACCAAAATGAACTTTCTGTGGGTGACCGTCCCAAGAACTGCCCATCACGTTATTCGCACCCCCGGACCCCCATACACGTCCGTACCACATCCACGACTTTACATAGAACCTGAACGTAATCTGCACACTAAAACATTATCTTGTACAAATTCGTGCGCGTGTGTGCGAGAGTGCACGTTCCGACCGGTTTTGCTATGGTAAGACGCGCACGTTCGCCGCGGGCGGTGTGGGGTAACTTGTGCTGGTGCGGGGCGGTGAGTGTCGCTACTGGTAGTACGTAGTACCTATTAGATATACTGCGCCCGCGGTCACCCCGCGGTCCTAAATCCCGGTCTCTCGGGACGGGACCGTCGGTGACGACGCTGCTCCACTTTGTCGGTACAAATTTGGGTCACCGTCGCCTTGGATTTGTCGACTCAAGCTTTGAATTACAAGCCGTAGTTCAAATTGATATCTGAGACTAAGTAAGAAGATGGCTCTGTCGTTTTGTAAGTAAATAAGATTCAAAACCGGGAGACTTAATAACTTTCCGAAGTTGAAAAATACTGAATATTGTATTGAATTGATAAGGAAATAACTATAAATTGAAAAAAATTAAAAACCTCCCGATTCATTGTTACCTTACCATATACTTTCAATAACATTGAAGTAGCACGGTACCAAATTTCGAATCGATCGGACATAAGTCAGATCCCCTCATCAATTAGAAAAGAGCTGATGATCTTCAAACGGCTCAACACATTTTCATGAAACATGGCTAAGAACACTCTGGATAAAATTATCTAATGACACAAAAATAACTAAATGAAAATCGGTTCATCCGCTTGGGAGCTACGATATCACAGACGTACGTTAAAGTTATAATAACACCCCTCTCTTTTTGCATCGGGGGTTAAAAATGGAGTAGACTGGGAAACACATTCCCAGCCCCCCTAGAAAATGATGGCACTATCTCACGAGTTGAAAGTTGGGCAACTAGTAGGTACCTATGATGCAGTGACTACACAGGCAATCATGGACTCCTGAAAAAAAGTTGCTTGACCCATCATTGGGGCACGCGGACCAGGAACGTGTTCAATATTCAATGATTGTTTTATTTTATTCCGTTACCGACGTTAACGATGCACGCGCATCTAATTACTAATTAGGTACCTAGGTGTTTGTGAAAAGACCATTTTCAACAAACCTGTTCTAACTCAATAAATAATTCATCCTAATTCGGCGCTCCAATCCCGAGAAATCGCATAACAACCTTTCTGATAAATAATTTCAAAACTTTCGAGAATCAGTCTCTGCTCTGCTTGAGTTCGTTATTGGTCTCTACGAAAATGAAAAAGAAAAAGAACATTTTTTTTACTATTTAATATTCAACTTATTATCACGCTCGCAAAAACAAAACTGGTAAATTCTTTTTCTGACGTGTGAAAGTGCCCCTATGTGGCCAATTTGCTGAATAAATAATTGAATTTTGAATTTGAATTTTGTACCTACCTACCAACAGTGGTTCATAAGTGAAATGTTGTAATCACACAATGTGCTTTACAGGATTAGAACTGATTATCTACCGGGTCTGAAGTGTATACGTATTCGGTCAGAACTGTGTATGACGTTGCATGTAATGTAAAGGTCTAAAAATAATAATACTCTATTTTGATATTAGTAAATCGTTTTTTTTTTTTGATTTCCTTTAGTATACCTTGTAGGTTATCTAAATATATAAAACTCAAAGGTGACTGACTGACTGACTGACTGACTGACATAGTGATCTATCAACGCATAGCCCAAACCACTGGACGGATCGGGCTGAAATTTAGCATGCAGGTAGATGTTATGACGTATATAGGCATCCGCTAAGAAAGGATTTTGCAAAATTCCCACGAGAACGGGAAAAATCGGGATTTTACTTTTTAATATTTCTGCGCCGCATACGAAGTTGCGGGGAAAAGCTAGTCTGAAATACGCACGGACCGCCAACACCAACATCACTATTGACGTTTCTATTTTGAAATTGTATTACATAATTTAACGATTTCAGCGATGGCAATTTTGTGGGGTCCATGAATGTCGGCGAAGCCCCCACAGTGCTCTGTTTCAATACTTTCAATCTAAATTTGGTCTGAAACTTTGTATTATGCAGACGACTATTTCGAAACCTTCATATTTCAAGTCAAATTTATTACCTAATAAGTAATTTATAATTGAAATGAATGCATTTTCCAACATAAAAAGTAGCCTATGTGTCCTTCCCCGGGACTCCAACTATCTCATTCTCTCTCTCTCTCTCTCTCTCTTCCTCTCTTCAACCTATATCCACCCAATGCTGAGTGTAGGTCTCCTCCTACTACCTCATTAGTCCATACCAAATTTCATCCAAATCGGGTCCAGTGGTCGAAGCAGCGTGAAGACAGTGTAACAGACGGACAGACAGTGACTTTCGCATTTATAGTATGGATAATATGAGCTATATGCCGAACCGTGTTGGCTCAGGAAGACGGAATGCAGGACGAAGTGGAGACCATTAGGAGAGGGAGATCCAACAGTGGATAGATAGAGCATGAGAAAGAAGAGAAAAAGAAGAAGATGGATAATATACTTTGAAATAACACAATTTTTTTTTGTCTGTAAATACTATTGCGTTACTTTTTTTCGTAGGCGCAGCCGACTTTCATCAATTTATAAGACGTTATCACGTCAAAATGCACCAGGCGATGTGCCAAGTCATAGACAAGTCAGACTGTCGATTTAAAAAATACTTATAGTAAAACACACTGCTTGTACGGCTGCGGCACGGCTCGCAAGCGGTGTGACCACGGTGTGACAGGTCTTACGAGAACTAATGCTATACAGATGCAGGCGAGCTGCAGGCGCGCTGCAAACGCATTCGGTGTGAACCGGGCTTCCACCGACTTTTTTCATTGGATATCAGAGTTAATCGAGTGTTCTTTGTTTGAAGAAAATAAACTGAACTAATGATAATGAACTAAATTGATCGCCCTTTCTGATGCCACATCGGTTTTTTGCAATTTTATAGATATTTCACATTTTCACACTCTTCAAGGCCTTCTGGTTTACAAGATAAGCGAGTGTTTACATAGCTAATGACGTGATTGCGTGTAGTATCTAGTGTTATGTAATGTATTTTGCCACCGCTTAATGAGTGGATTCGACGGTAATAGCCGATTTCAGCTCCTCTCGTTTTCCTTAGAGTTAATGTGGGAACAGTGGGAATAAACATATATTGATATTATCCATATCCATATATGGCTTAAGTAATTCGAAATCGGCATCAAATGAGATGAGAGGTAAAATTAAAATTACACTAATTGGCCTTACACATGTCATAGGGTACAGCAAAATTTTAAGTCACGCAAATTAATAGGTACCTACTTAAGCGTTATGGCTTCACCGCTTCACGAATCTACTGCAAAAACCTCAACGAATTGCATAATATCCATCAAAAACGAAACTACCTCCTTAATACAACCGAAATATACCACCACTGTGCATTTATTACGCTTTGCTAAATGGAAATCCTGCGCTACCTCGCCCTCTCAAAACAAAACCCGACTTACCGTTCTCATCCTTAAGTCTTTTTTCTAACATTCCTTGGATTCCGAATAATACCTCTATCTTAATAAGTGACATTCGTATCAACACGAGCAATCCGTTAACGACTCAACACGATCACGATACGGCGCATATTCGATTGATCGCTCTGAGCGCGAAAAGACAACAATATTCGATTTGACTTTATGGAGTGTGCGAGTTTATTGTAAAGGTAAACGATTTACAACCGTGGGGCGCGGCGTTAAGTATGATATTTGTTTTCAGCCGGAAAAGTAGGGAACAATAAAAATTACGGCCGGTGTTTTGCGGGCGGGCGCTCTTCGTCCGCTTCTAAATTCTTTTTAGTACACAAATGCACGGATTAGATTGTATTGTATTTATGATCAGAAGGGAAATACGTTGACGGGTCAGTGACCACTGATCCTCATAAATAATAAGTGATTTTAGTATCCGATCCAATGATTATGTTGTTGAGTTGAAGTGAAGTACCTTATCTTTGACTCATTCTATGACAACAAAGATGATAATGATAAACATAACCGATTCCGTGTCAATTATACATTCCAAATATAATTTTAAAAAGCGCCTGTAAAGAGATGGTCCTTCAAATTAATTGAAAGGAAATGCACATAACTGAATCGATCATTATCATAACAAAGCTTTCTTGGGCTGCGGCGATGATTGGGCACATCTGGACAATTCGGTTGATCAGTTACACCGTGGGTAAGGAAGCGAGCTGACGGTGCAACATCGTGTTTACGACATAATAGAGAGCATTAGTCCGACTCAGATCCACTTTTGACATCATTATCTGTAGTCGAGTGACGATAACCTGCGAGCGTATGCGTCCGAGGCGAGCCCGCCCCGCGCGGCAGTCGCGCGCGTCCTCGCTTGCCGCGCGGTCGTCTCCACGCCGCTACGCGCATGCTTCTCACTCAGCTCACAGAGGGCGCGCAGGGAACACGATTTTGGCGGGTTCTCGGATGTGCTGCGCTCGCCGCACCCCCTCTGAATCCCACGTGGAGCTCAGCCCTCCCATGCGTTGGCCCACCGCGAACTCGCAGTGATCACTTGGATTGCAGTGCTGGATTGTAGGATCGGACGTCGCCTTCGCGGCTTTCTGTAAGAATCGCCCACCTCGACGGATGTTGTGCCCATGATGTTGACTCATCCGTGACGCACTTGATCGCTGGAACTGGGAATTTATTTCATGATGCCACCGAGCTTCGTTTACGATCCGACGCGATACTGCACACAAAAAGTTACTTGTTGACACCTGGGGTTAATAAAATGAAGATTTATGTCGGCGACGCCGGCACGTTTCGAGGCGTAGATAAAATGGAAACATTAAATTAGGACGCAGATGAGACCAATTAAATGTCCAGTCGAGTTCGCCAATATATACACACTTTTGCACGTTACTCCATTATAATAAGGGCCAATAGTATACACGACTGTTCCTGAGTTTATTTTTATGGGACTCTAAAGAGAATAATGCCTATTGCCTATCTCGCAGTTAATAGACAATAAAGTTTCGGAAGTTTTGAAAACTTCATCTATACATGCAACGTAGGTAAACTGGTCCACTAATTACTGAGGCCAATTAATCTAATGATACTTCCGAAGATACAGCTAATTAAGGACAACGCAAATTACCTGACCGACTATTCGCTACCTGACCTGAGTTACAAATAGCAAATCACGTTGTTTAAAAAAAAACAACGTGATTTGCTAGCCGAACTAGACTAACTAGCTATCTTTGCCGCACCAGTATCGTCCGTCACAATTGTCACAAAGCACTCCCGTAGTCCACAAATCGTTACCCGATTCGTTTCTTTCTATAGACCAAAGGCGGCGAAGAACGAAACGAACGCAGCAATCATTGCTTTTAGTTTTTCTTATTTCCAACAACATGTCGCTGTTGTCCGTTGTGTTCCACTATTACTCATTTCGCACTGTCTGGGAATTTCGCATTTAAACTTTGTGAGGTTACCTCGTGTTTTTATTAAGATTTTCTGCGGTTAGACATTGCAGTTTTGTATGAACGACTTGTTTAGTTTTGGAATTTGTACAACGCTCGCTATTTTACACCGGAATCATTCCTAGAACTGTTAACAGAATCTATTGCATTTATAAACTGCGAAATTCAAGTACATATACTTCTAAATTAGGGCCATGTAAATAAGAGGTTGGCCGAGTACAGCTTTAAGCCTCAGTGTCACGATTATATTCCGCACGCAAGGGCTTCACAGGCTAAAGGGTTATCTCCAATGGACTAGTAAAAGCCGAGGATTCCACAAATTGTGGGAGCCCTGTCTACGGCATTACTCTCATGTCTACCCTTATATTATCGACCCTATTGTGTTCTGCCGAAAAGGGTCCTGACTCGTGAAATATCAACGGTCATTTTTAATCGTTACGATTCAGGTACTGATAAGATCAATAGCAAAATTGACATGAAACCTGGTAGGTATACACAATCCTTTGTTCTCTAATAGCGAGACACCGGGAAATCCATCACTATAAACTAGTTGCGGTGTTTGGTTTTTTAGCGAATCTCAGTGACAAAGAACCGAGTCAACCGACTGAGTCTTCGACCTTGCTTTAAAACTAGGTTAATGTATCTGAGATGTGGAACAGTATGGTTTTGGCTCATAAAGTAAAGTACGAAGTTTATGACGTCCAAATTCGATTGTTAACCTTAACAGTTCTTTTTCTTTAGCCTAACCAATTTGCTTGCATCCGCATCGCCACGGGCCACGGTGTATAGTATACTTATTGTTTGCTCCCTTCCCTTATACACACGATCTGGTTATTAGTTTTAGGATAAAACTCACTTTATCTAAGGTTAAGTTCATCTCTTATTTATTTATTTGGACAAACAACAGAAATACACTTGAAAAAACATAAAGTAAAACTAATCTCTAATAACATTGTTATTTGCGCTAAATTTTCATCAACTCTCTAAGTATACATGTGAGCCTTAAATCTCGAGTTATGAGGGGCTTTCAAGTAAACATTCGGTTATGCTAAAAACTACTTAAGTGCTAAATCGTTAAAAGTTGAAATTCTGCGTGTTGCTAATGGGAACGAGTCGTCATTAGGCGTCTAGGAGGTAGAGACGATAGCCAATTCAAGTAACTCATTTTGGTGGCGAATAGCACAGCAGCAGCAGCACCGATCAATCACGGAGGAAAACACCCGCGTAAATGGCTCCTCATGATCCTAAGAAAAAGCCTCCATATCCTATTTACTCGTCTCGGCGCTAAATAAGGCAAAATGTATCCGCGAGGCCGCCGCGCAATTAATCATAGGCCAACGCTTCGCAAGTAATCAGTTCTCGAATTAACATTACATTAGGTTTTAGGCTGCGGTCATTTTCGTGACATTAAGCTGCTTCTTTCTAACTTTGAACTTTATTTGGGTGTAATATTTCGATGATTTATGAAATGCACTACATTAACCACGAACGAGGACAATATGTCGTTTGGTTTATCGTTTCGACGTCACGTAAACGAGCGTCATTCGTTGGAGCTCAAACATTTTCCTTGTAATGTAAGCCCACTTCTAAACGAATTAATATAATAATTAAGACTAGAGAGAGAGGTCACTCTCATTCAGTAAATAGGCTATTAAATAGGTAGCTTTTTTATCGAAATCAAGTTCGATGTTGTATCGAGTGTCAACAATGTAACTTCGTTTTGTCCCTTTGTTATCGAGTGTGGCCAATTCTTATGTTGCATCGGTTAAGCGAAACGTGACATGAGTAACATCGCGGCTAATTCTTAAATCTTCCGTTTGTTCGCAGTAACTTCGTTATTTGCGAATATTGACGATTGGCAGAACTTTATCCTCGTCGCAATATGTTCGTTCGCGGAGTTGATTGAAACTCACTAACTAATTCGAATATTGTTTAAGTGAAGTGTTCTGTGTACGAATCAGTGATTTTATGTGATATTGTGTTTAGTAAAACGTTGCCGTCGAGATTGCTGGTATGCGTATGTGCTATGAGCGGCCCGGTCTGGTCACCGCCCTGAACGGGGCTGTCGGGTAAGTTGTTTATACTTCAACACTATTTTATGTCCTAACGAACCCTATAACTTCATGAAATCACCTAAACCGAACAAAAGTAACAACAACTTGTTAATGTTGACAGTAATCGGCGACCGTTGATTCTGCTATTTCAGTTATATTACCTACAGCAAATTGGTAATTCAATTCCAGCGGCCAGTTTATATAGATCCCTATCAGTGACGGTACATTGGAGTTCATCGGTAGAAGTTGAGTCGACAACGTTGCCAGAATTGGAATTCCCAATTGTCATTCCCGGATCCTGAACTTAATCATTATTGCGGAAAACTACCATGGCAACTTTATTTACGATGCTCCGTAGATTAAAGCTATACGTATTTCTTTCATTTTATTTTAGCGATTACTTGATTAGTTATTGCAGGATTCATACATTTTTAATGTCTTGTACTTAAACTTTATTAACAGAATCAGTCCATTATTAAACTTTAGCGCATACTTTATTACAAAATCAAGCGATCAAATTTTGGCACTGACTAAATTTTAATCCTCTGTCTGTACCTTGGAAATGGATAACAGTTGCATATATGTTTGCAATGCAACACGGCTTTGTCAGAGCGACCCAATGAGTAGCTGTGCAAGCTCACAATAATCCAATAAGCTGAATTGGAAGTGGCTTGAATTAACCTTCTTATTTACACACACAGCAGACAATGTAACGTGAGCCACAAACAGTTTGTATTTACGTGCTTTATACTCGTTGTTGAGGGTCGTAATCGTAATGTGCAGAGTTTTAAAGAATTCGCTATCAAATAACCCCAAGGTTATGTTGATTGTTGATATGGTTGAAGTAATAAAACCACGAGCGTTATGTTACTTTGAATAGCATTTTGCTTTATTTCCAGGTAGGTACGTTTCTTGATGTTCGGCATTCCTGTAGCAGTTTTATTCCTAATTTTCGAAGCGTTCAATAACACTGCATCCATTTCAAATCTTAATTGTGTTTGTATATTTTGCTGGCGCTTTATGTTCTGCAGTAACCGGTTTAGTGCTCCGCACTTTGTCGCCGGGTTATTACGCAACGCCGGTTTCAGTCGTTAATTATTGTACGGAACCACTTAACACTGCTGTTGACATTATGTTGCTCACATATTACCTCAGTGCTTGTGAAAATCGCCTAATTGCTGTTTAATTCGACTGCTTTGTCTATTTTAATTGTCATTTAATTACGTTCATTGTTTTCTGTACTTATATGCGTCGTGCATACCTTATTTATCGCATATCTCTTAAAGAATACACAAACCAACAGACTCCACAGCGAATTGTTCATTTTGTTTTATTTTCATTTAAACAGCGCAACCACTCAGCCAGTCAAATGTAAAACACACAAATGTTTCTGATGAAGAATATTTAAACCAGAAAATTTTCCCTTTTACGTTACAATTAACGCGGTTATTTCTAGATGGACGTTAGCGAGTTAAGTAATCTATTCCAAATTAAACACAACTCTGGAACCTATAGCACCCGTTTGAATAATTGAATAGGTTAAATTTATTTGGTGCGAGTAGAGAATACTCGAAAAAAGCGTTTGGGCGCGGACCGGGGTAGGTAATTAAGTAGCCAGAGTCTTTCAAAGTCACCTTATCGGTAATTTTCCGACGGAGCTTCGCCACTTTTTCGGCAGTTTGCTTTGTATTTTATTTGATTATTAATTTCGCCCGTTAAGCCGGCTTAAAGTGGATCGCGGAAGAAAGCGTTATCTACTCGGGACTATAAATCTGCGGACGCCCAGGTTGAAAGGGAAATAATTACGCCGGCAACTCATTTAAATCCTTTGCCTTCTGTAAATATTTAGACGTTCTCCAGTATAGTTACCACAGTAAGCATCCCGTTGACCCTTTTATGTCTCTTTACTTTTTAACTTCCAAAAATTCTAGCGATTAAGCGTAGTCTCCGTGTGTGTCTATTTCCATCGGTTTCCACATATCTATTGCGATGCCTATATACCTCGGTTGCGATGGTTTTTGAAGAAAACTATATTCCGTTTATTTATCCGTTCGTCTTATATTTTCCTAGTAACATGAAAGAAGGAAATCCAATCCAACGATACTTTTAAAACAAGAAGCAGGAATTCTTTTTTAAAAATGCAATTTTATCGGTGCAGTTGCCGTAAAACTTGGCTCGGTGCAGTACTCGCTCGACTCATCGTATCGTGTTTTCCTCCATGACGATTTGCATATGTCCCAAGACGCAAGGTCAAGGAAAATTTGCGAGGACAAACGGCACTTCCTCATCGCGGAAGGAAAATCTACCATCATCCTATCACGACGATTACTGCAGCGGCAGAAGCGTGATTTTACAATGATATAGGCATTTATACGGGTGTCGTTAGTAATGATCGAACGGTTCGCATTATATTTATTACCCTGGTATGTTGCCTTTTGGTGCAGATTTACTGTCATTTAGGTCCGGTTTTATAAAATACTCGGTAATGTTCAACAATAAAATTGTTCTTGACTCCTCCAAACTAAAATTGACGGCACTTTAAATGTTTTATAATCTCCAATGTCAGTATTGTCAGCCATCTTGAACATGACAATAAGTTATCCACTTCTGTAGGTAGAGCGGTGAGTTGTTCTTTAAGTACATTTCATTGAATTGCTCTTGTGTTAAAACTTCAGAGCTCTCTTTTTGTTTCCATACATTTTCCAGTTCATTGCGCAAATTTCATCCGTGGTGACCTGGAACTGGTAATTTCAGCGCATGTTCCTATCTTTACTTTACTGGTCGTAAAAAACTCGCTAGGTTTTACTGGATAAATACGTCCGTAAAAGGCGAGATCTAAAGCCACGTTATCCAATATTTCGATTTTCCAAGAGGTGTTTAAAGGGGAATATTTATGATGAAAGGTGAATTAGAAAATACGCTTCAATTTTCCTTGTGTAAGTATATCATCTCTGCCTTCTTTGAAGATCTCTACGTTCATGGTGTCCATTTTAAAGAATGCATGAGCTGCAATATGCACGCTACGTGCGCTTACTTTGTATAGTGCAGATATCGTACACGGTACGCAAACGGTGTGTCATGTGTTACGAGAATTAATGTTACCTATACAACGCATACTCGCGTTCGGTGGGCCCAGGAGGGACTAAATATGAACAATCTAGTATTGCGTTCCTTTTCCTTTCGGACATTGTTGGCGTTATGTAATTGAATCCCTTTGTAGAATGTGTCGGGAATCCACCCCGAAGACTGGTCAGTTTATTTAGTAAACTGCTTGAACAGAACTATTCACCTGTTGATTGTATAAAAGGGTTTCGAAGTTCTGTTCCGGAAGGATTTTATTAACCTATGTAACCTATTCTTGGCATGGCGAGCTTTTTTACGTAGGCTGACGTTATTATTTACAAATATTTTACGTCATGGAATGAAAATAATTTACACTAAAGAAATACATACTATAATATTTAATAACAAGGCTATATTAAAGATACCTTTCTCTATGGAGTGCCAGGGATTTAATTAAAGGTACCAAAATTGTTTTCTTCTAATATATGTAAGCCATCAAAGGGGCTCTAAAGCTCTGAATTTATTATTTATTACAGGTGAGGTTTAATCCTTTTTTTATTCAAAATTATAATTTACAATTTTTTTTATACACTGATCTTAGATCCTAGGACGAGAACAGTCTTGCCTAGCTGAAATCCTTAGAGGTAAGATCAAGAGTTTTCTTGAAAGTGCAATGCAACACCTCCCATGCATGTCATAGTCGGCCTAACATTTTCATTTTGTATTAAAAATCGAAAACAGCTGGAGGAGCTTCTGATCTATGAAGGGAACCCTTCCCATTTCCTTGAAACGCTAACTATAAAAAACGTGAACGTATTTATCTTGCCTGTTTTAACCTACGGCGCCCAATCGTGGTCATTAACGAGGCACAAAAGTCCAAGCTCAAGGTTTGCCAGAGAGCAATGGAGCGCAGTATCTTAGGCGTCCGAACAACTGATGGGATATGGAACTCAGAACTGCGCCCCAATACTCAGATTGCCGATGTTGGGGTACAGACTGCCAGACTCAAGTGGAACTGGACTAGACCTCGGGACGGATATCGTTGCAGAGGCAGACCTAGACGGAGATGGCGCGACGACCTAGACAAGTTTAGATCAGATTTGGCCATAACTGGCAAAGAACAGAGAGGAGGGGAGGCCTTTGCCCAGCAGTGGGATCTAATAGGCTAGATAAGATAAGATTAAACATCGTAAAGTTAGTATGAAATCATTAAAGGTCACCGGGAGCAGGCTCCAGGCAGGGACAGGCCTGTTCCCTATCCTTCTATCCCATCTTCCCTAATCCCATGTCCCCTATCCTCCCTTATTCCATACGCCCTATCCTCCTCCACTTTCGAGATCGGCAACGCATTTGGTGACGCCTCTGACCTGACTGACGGCGGTGATCACTTACCAACAGGTGGGCCGTCTGTCAGTATGTCAATTTTTTTACATAAAAATAAATGAACCAACTGCCAATAATTTACATGACGACAAATCGCGTTAAAGTTGGTTATATGGTTATTACATAAAAAGCGAGCACAACATAATAGGTAAACTTTGTTGCCGAATACCGTTTTCTTTCGAGCCTTTTTCTTAAAAGGTAGCGTGACTGCATCCAGAATTATACCTTTCTCAGAACATGATTATGAATCAGTCGATCATCATAATATCCTACCTAACATAATAAATTGAGAATATTACAGAAAAAATATAGATTTATTAGTAACGGTATTTTTTTTTGTGAAACTCTACTCATAATCTCTACTTACATGAATAAATAAAATGTTCAGATTTGGCTCGATTAAACTTGACTGAAAAAAAAATTAAAGTATTAATAGCATTTTAACACCGTATCGATCGAAACCTTTGCATTCCGGTGCTAAGTGTTATCCAAAAAACCGGATTTTTAATAACAACATTAACCTTGCGGCAACGCAGCTCGCTTTGCGCGTGGCGATTATGCATTTCATTCATGTAAAACCTTGTATAATCCTCCTTGAATCCAGTCGGTATCGCCGCACGTTCACATGACTCCATTTGGATTTATCCTTTTGGAGCTCATCCGTTTGGATGCCGTCCACGGGTAATGGGTATTTATTTCTGTATCAATTAAAGCAAGAGCTCGTGCCCACTTGGAGGGTGTCAATCCGCGTATTAAATCGGAGGTTCCAGTGGCAGAGCATTTTATATGGAGCTTTCACACTTGGGAAAGTGGGAACGACCTCAAAACTGTGAGGAAAAACTTTTGAGGATCGTTTCCAGCTCTTTCACTAATCATAAAGAACGACACGTAGACAGCAATTATTTCCATAAATAGGTATGTGAATGGAGTTAATCGTATCATGAATGCCACTTAGTGCTTCTATGCTAAATAAGTATTAAGTCCGTAGATTCATCTAATTCTAAATTGATGCGATTGCGAATGTGGAGCAAGGTGAATTCCCTGTACAACGTTAGGTACTTATGCGCCCCCACGGACACGTCGGTAGGAAACGGTATGCCATCATCATGCCATACGTGTGCTTCTTGTAATGCTGTAGTCACCTCGGGAAAATTCGGGATTTCTGTGAAAAATAGTTACTTACACCATTTTATTCCAGCTCGAACTTTCACAGAGTCATTCAGATTTAATCGTTGAGTTGATTCAAATAAACCTTTTGAAATATTTATATAAACTTAGATATCGACATAAACGTAATAATACGAGCGCCTTCACACGGAAAGCAATTAATGTTCAGCAAAAGCGAGCCTTTCATTTTTCATCATATTTACATGTTAAATGGTACAGAATAAAAATACCATTTTACGTCTGTCTGTCTGGGCGGTGTTTGCGGGAGCGTTATAGCCGCGAGCTATTTATTCCAATAATAAACCTCTTTTCAATGAATCCTACACTACGTGTATGTGCATATTGCAGTAGGTAATGAAACTATGAGCTTGTTAATGCAATCAGGGTCATATTCTGATAATAATAGTGTATTAATTGTACATATAGATTTATTCGCATAAGTGATAAAGATAAGATAAAGATAAAAGATCCGACCCTTAAGAAACATTTTCACCTTCCTTTTTTTGACCGAGCGAGTGGAGCGTTTGCGTTTCAACTTGGAAAAAAAGTTATTTAGTAGGTATGTCCGGATGTCTATTCTCAACGGGTCGCATTACCCCACCGATACTCGTGAAATATTTTGACCAGGTTCCAAAACGATACTTCTTTTATTCGAAAAAAATTTTTTTTTCAAAATGGCGTAGCTATGGGGTTCAAATATATAATAAAAAAACTGTTTAAAGCTATGCAAAAATGGACTGGCGAGGTCATCTCAGAGCTGTTCCAATCTTCCAATGCATGTAAAATTAAAAGTTATTCTAAATTAAGTTAAAGATGTCTATTAAATACAGACCGTATAACATTCAAGACAGCCAAAACTTTCACATGATGAGTTTTCGCTTTAAAAGCCCCACAGTGTTTGGGCTCGTGAAAATTGACTCAATGAGTCGATAAATTACAAATGGTAAGCTTGTAACAAAAATTATATATTTGGCGGAATATTATTGGCGTGGCGGTCAAAGTCTAAATAAATAAATATCAACGTATGACGTGCACGAAGGAATAGAAAAGACAACATAAGATAACCTATGAATTCTTGTAGTCAGTAATCAGCAATATTTCCACCATGTCGCTTCACGAAAGATAAAAAGTACCGCTATACTAGTTCGACACGAGTACAGAACTTTCTGAATTAAAGGTAATTTTTGCATTTCATCCATAAGTAAATAAATACCCAGAGCTGTAGCCTAGGTTTCAACCTCCGATACTCGATTGTTAACTGACTAACAAACGGTTCCAAGAAGTAATGATAATTATTATATTGTCTTAGATATACCAAAAAAACTGTACCTGCGCTGTATCAATGGGTACAGGTTTACACAACTTAGAAGGCGCGTGGATTAAGCAAAAACGGACTCTGCATCAACGGCTTAAGTGCTTCGCTACGCGCCTTCTAAGTTGTATCGTGTTGAAATTCAACAATCAGGCAATCTTACTTGCAGAAAAAATATGGCGGTCGGGGCCAAAACCTTAGCTATATATATAGAGTTGGAATTGTTTACGAACTGATCGTTTTTCCAAGAATATGAAATACGGGTCTCGTATTCTAGGTAAAGGCAAATAATGACTGCTTTGTATACATACCTAAGTAGTAAAGTATAACTTGCCGTCTCTATCGATCGAGTTGAAATATCGGTTCGCACCTCTGATTTAGGTTTAATTGGTTGACAAACGAGCATATAGGCCACCAAATGGTAAGTGGTCACTGTGTCCCGGAACGGAATCATAAGATTTCAAATGCGTTACCAACCCGAGGACCAGGATTGACTACCTCTATGCTAGTAATTCCATCGGCTTACTTACCGCCTTACCGGAAAATAATAGTGCGAGCGCTGCTATCTGGCGGCAGGTTAGCGGGTAAAATGGTGGTAGGTTCAGGTTACCAGTAAAATTAGAGTTTACAACTCTGTGGTATCATTGACCTATTATAAGTACAGCACGACCCAACATAGAAGGCGCGCGGCGAAGCACTTAAGCCTGAAGTGCACGGCCTGCAGCCTATTTGCGTCCAACTGCTGGGCACAGGCCTCCTCTCATCACAAGAGGGTTTTGGGCTATAGTCCCCACGCGGGCCCAGTGCGGATTGGGGACTACACACACATCTTTGAATTACTTCGCAGGTGCGTACAGGTTTTTTTCACGATGTTTTCCTTCACCGAAAAGCTCAGTGGTATAAATCTAAATTGAATTTCGCACATAAGTAGCCTTAGAGGTGCGAGCCGGAATCGAACCCCCGACCCTCTGCATGAGAGGTGGTAGGTCGAACCACTAGGCCACCACGGCCCCAGTACTACATACGTGTGGAAATAATACAATGTACTTAAGATAACAGTGGCAGTGGGCGGGGCACATTGCTCGCAGGACTGATGGCCGATGGGGCCGGGAAGTTCTCGAGTGGCGTCCACGAACCGGGAGTAGAGCTGTCGGTAGGCCTCCAACAAGATGGAGCGACAACCTCGTGAAAGTCGCGGGAAACCGGTGGAAGCAGGTGGCACAGGACCGGTCGGAGTGGCGAACCTTGGGGGAGGCCTATGTCCAGCAGTGGACGTCTTTCGGCTGAAATGATGATGATGATGATGATGACTTAAGATAATGTATGTGGCCAGTTTTACCTTACAATGGGCCATGAAAACCGAACCCATGTTTACTAATTCTACGCTCACAAATGCATAGTAATTTACCACGATAAATCATAGAAACCACTTATGTTCAGTCTGTTCGTATAATCGAAATGAAAACAATACAGTGCACAGATTAAAAACACCCAGATGGCAATGGTCGAACAAACGCTGATTCGCTTCCTCGCATACGTTTGTTACAGGCTGTCTTGGTCGGCTTCGGAAGAATTGCATTCAAATAGTCAATCGATATGTGAAATGTAACTAACTCCGTACATTTAGCTGTATTTTTCAAACAGTGTTCCAAAGTATCTCAGTCCAAAAGTGTAGAATTCCACCAATAACAGCAAAGTGCCATCCAGAACACAACGTATTGTTCAACAGGGGCTTGTACTTACAACTGGCGCGTGTTATTGTTTTCAAGGGAGGCATAGTGGACCTTCTGTTAAGGCGCCTGTAGCCGTCGATGACCTTGGGCGTTCGAGCTCGATCCTCTCAATAATAACCGCGCCAAATACGCTAACGTAAATTACAACGATACCAATGGTTAATTTCGCCCGCTGTCTTAAGTCTACCGTGGCCCAGCGGTCCAAATTCATCATGACGTACATGAGAGCGCCCTCTTGCGCGGGTTCAAATCACCGCTTAAAATATCCTTTTGTATATTTTTTTTATGAATTGAATACTTTGTACTAGTGATATTTAGATATTTTTAATGTTTTTTCGTATCAAAGTCGCAGTTTAAGAATATGCAATGCAATTAGGCATTATGCGTATGTAGGGTAAAACCCCGATTAATGACTACATACATTATAAAGTTCAAACAGCAGGAAAACTGGCCTGTCTGGAAAAAAAATCTTCATGGTTTTATTAATTATAATCATGATTTTTTAATGTCAAATATTCTTGAATAAAGTCATTGTTAAAATCCGATCATTCTGTACAATCTAAACATATATTCTGTACATCTAAATATACATGGTGGGTCAGAAAATATGGCAAATACCTAATTAACCCATAGTATCGGCTATCGATTCTAAGTATATTGTATAGGTAAACATATTTTGTATAGGATTCAGGCGTCGCTCACACAACCAATCCCATATACATTTTTTTTTTACCAACTGGAAAAAAAATGTAAGACCTATACAATATACTTAGAATCGATAGCTGATATGGTGGGTTAATTATTTGCCATATTTTCTGACCCACCGTGTATAAAACTCAAAGGTGACTGCCTGACATAGTGATCTATCAACGCACAGCCCAAACCACTGGACGGATCGGGCTGAAATTTGGCATGCAGGTTCCTTAGGGAACGTATGGGAGCGCTAAGAGAGAATTTCCCGAAATTCCCACGGGAACGGGAAAAAACGGGATCTTTCATTTTAATATTTCTGCGCATACGAAGTTGCGGGGAAAAGCTAGTTATCTATAAAAACATCAATTCAGATTCCTTTTCTAAGTTGGTGGACGTGAATTGGGCCATCGTCCACCTGGACGCAATCTGGATTAAGTGGACGCAAACTTGGTAAATCGCCTAATATGCCTATTTGTGTCGTTTTTTTGAAAACCACCAGATGTTTCGACCAAAACTATAAGTTATATTGAAAAGGACTATATAATCAATACATTACGTTCCTTTTATAATCAAAATTTCAATTAGAACATTTTTATTTTCACCTTCAAACTTGCCAACTCCACTAAGTGGACGCAAACAGGCGAAGCGACCCTACTTTTCTGGTTGAGTTCGGGATACCTACCAAGCTGGCAACAGCGCGCGCGACCGCGAGGTAAACAACACGAGTGCCGAAACTCGCAACGTCGCCTTGTTCACATCCACAACTTTCTGTATAATGCAATGAAGTTATAGAAAAATAACACGACTTCAAATCCAATATAAAAGTCAAATTTTTGAAACGAACTTTTCTACTTCTAGCTTTAGTAATCATGATAGTTTAGATATTTTTAAATTAATAAATAAAAATATTTAAAAATATTAAAAACGCCGCATAATTCAACAAAGCGCCTACGTTAACAAGCGCAGCAAATGTGTGTTGTGATACTTGTGATTATACACTAAGTAAGACATAGGTTTTTCGTCTAAAAGCTATTTATCATAAAAGTTAAGAAGGTCAAGCCCTAGATAAAATTCTGAAAAGTACTTGCAAAAAATTTGGCAACGCAGATTTTTTCCTAAGCGGAAATAAATGGTTACATATAGGAGGATTAAGGATTTCTTAAATGACATCCATAGTACAAATCATTACATATAAGACGATATAAAATACCAGAAACACTAATTGACTATATTTGTGTTCCATATTCGTAAACTTTGCAGATGACTACTTGTTACAATTATAGAAAAATGGTTACAAAAACACCTCGATTTTGCATTTTTGCCTCACTACTCACCTTAACTATTATTTTGTGGTAGAAATCTCGAATAATATCCGTCAAGGACGCATATACCTAAGGCGCAAACAAGTCGGTCAATAGGCATAATAAGTACCTTCGCTTACCTCGTGAGCTGTAGCCACCACCTGACGTCACAAGTTTCACCGTAACAAGTTAAGCCGTGGTGGCCTAGTGGTTCGACCTACCGCCTCTCATGCCGAGGGTCGGGGGTTCGATTCCGGCTCGCACCTCTTAAGTTTACTTATGTGCGAAATTCAATTTGAATTTACCATGAGCTTTTCGGTGAAGGAAAACATCGTGAGGAAACCTGCACGCATCTGCGAAGTAATTCAAAGATGTGTGTGAAGTCCCCAATCCGCACTGGGCCCGCGTGGGGACTATAGCCCAAACCCTCTCGTGATGAGAGGAGGCCTGTGCCCAGCAGTGGGACGCAAATAGGCTGTAGTAGTAGTAGTAGTAGTAGTAGTAGTAGTAGTAGTAGGCGTTGAATGTTTTAGAACTACTTACTATTTATCAAGTGGGACACGTACCTATTACGGGCACTTATGTAAAATGGCAAATCTCGTCACACGGCGGACGCGGCATATAAAAGCACGATTTCGAACACAATTCGAATGAAGTGTCAATGTTTGCGTGCGAGGACGTCGGTACACAGGTAAATGTGTTTGTACAGTCGAGTTCATTAATATGTGTACACTTTTAGACCTTATTACAACATGGTAAGGTGCAAAAGTTTGTATATATTGGCGAACTCGACTGTACCACTACGCGGGCCAATGATTCACTCACCATCTGCGGATGAAACAAATGACGGTAAGGGCGAGTAGCTGGCTAGGTTCAGGCGAGTGATTCCATGGCCATTCTGTATGTATTACTATTAAATATTCTGTGATCTCGTTTCAATTTTTAACATAGTGTAAAACATTGACCAGGTTTTGATTACATCTTGAAATCAAAAATTACGATTAAAGTTACAATATTGATAGAAAAAACGATTCTGAAAACATTTTGTTCTTCTTTATTGCTACATGATATTCTAGACAATAACACTTATGAATCTTATGATAACCATAAGTGTTTTGGCCTACTTACTTAGGATTTAGCAATTATATAATCTCAGAAGTGACATTGACTCTTCAGTTAATATTCGAAAATATTAACTCCAAAATAGCTACCGAAATCAGTCAACTATTATGATGAATCTTACGGCTATACTATGCTCCGAGAATTATATTCCATCGAGTGCGCACATTTCCCTTTCTGCGGTGTAACGATAAAGAACTAAAAAGAACAGCTCCATTAATTTCTTAGTAACACCCATTTAAGTACTCGTTCTTGAGACTTTCCTTTATTATGACGTTTTGAACGGCACGTAATAACAGCCCCTTCTGAACCGGCTTCCAACTAACTTTTACTATCTACTAGTTGGCCCGGTGAACTTCGTATCAGCGTACCTATCACCACGGATTTTCATTTCATTTTGCCAGATGTTTTTTTCTTTCTAAACTTTCCCAGAATCAGGGGGAATAAAACAAAAAAAGAATCAGCCAAATCGGTCAAGCGGTTCTCGAGCGTTACCCAGACTAACAGACGGCAATTAATTTTTATATATAAGAAGAAGATGAAGGTGATAATAGACTGAATGGCAACCAAGGCACAAAGGCACCAATGAAGGCTTCCTATGACTATTAACGTCGCTTCAAACGCTACGTGGTGACGGCCAACTTGACAAGCTTTATCACCACAATATAGTATGATCACAGAATCAAGCCTACCTTAGGTTGAGTTTTTAGATGCATCGCTGTTGATTATCGCTCAACCAAACGAAGCAATAGATAACTTATTAATATTATACATCGCGTTTAAACACGGCCTGTTATGAAGTTCGGCGGGGGGCCAACAAAAATAATATTTAATAATTTAGTGCCTACTCCACGCTCGTTTACCGTATTTATATTATGTCTGCTTCCTTCATACACGTATATGTTATGATACGCTTCTTTTAGCTTTGCTTTAATGTGAATATTCAGTGAATTTATTGGATTGCTGTGGCGCGTTTAATGGAACGAAATAAGTACATTTTTAATTAAAAGGGTATCGTTATTGATTAAACGGCACTGTTTTAACAAATTGCACCAGAAGGAGGGTTATGGTTTTCGAGTGTATGTACTTACATACTTACTTATGTACAAAAAATGAGTGGCAATCCTGAAATTATTTGCAGTGGCTAGCATTTGATTAATTAAAGTGCGACTAAGGTCGTTGTCGTCATGTGTAATCGCAGTGCCACAATCATTATTTCCACATTCAGAAAATGCCTCGTTTTTTAAACTAAAAAACATATTCACAATGAAACAAAATATTACATTATTAATGATTGATTGATTGATTGATTGATATTTATTCATTAACAATACATATGATTGTGTTTGGGCTTGGTGGTCAAATGAGCCCACAGACACTCAGCCCGCGGGCTCAATTGCCCACTTTATTTTTTTTCGTAGATGACTCGACCCACACTTATCGCGGATAACTCGGCCCGCGGGTCCAGTTGACTACTATTTTACCGGTAAGGGTCTACTCAGTCCGTTAGGTCAAAGGTGTGAAGTAGGTTAGGTTCGTTAGTTATCTATATACGCCCGAAGGGCAAACTACCTAGAAATAGGGGCCCCGCGTAGCGGGGACCCGTCGACCCAGTTACATTCCTAAGTCTTTGCATATTCACGGACTGAGTGGACCCTTACCGGTAAACTAGTAGTCGACTGAGCCCGTGGGCTGAGTTGATCCTAAGCGGTAATTTAAGGGTTGAACGGGCCCGCGGGCTCAGTTAACACAGAAGTCACCCATAGACAAATTTGTACGGTCAACTCAGCCCGCGGGCTGAGTGGTCTGTGGGCTCATTTGACCACCAAGGGTGTGTTTGAAATAAAATAAAAATTACAATTCAAATAAACATTAAAAAAATCAATTAAATTAACTACTAAAATACGAATAAAATAACAATTAAAGCTAAAATATTAATTTACAATAAAATTTCAAAATTAAGTCGGAAATGTCATAAATAAAATAATCAATAAAATACTATTTGGCAAAAATCTCATCTATACTATAATAACACCCTTTCAATAAAATCTGTTTTAATTTGAAAAGACAACATGGTCCGTTATGACCTTTATATCTACGGGAAGTTTATTGATCGGACAGATCGATGGCATTCGCTTTTAACATCAGAGACATGGACCAATATTCATAGCTGCCGAGTTAAAATCACGCTGTACATCTCTGTCGTTTAAAAACGTCCATTATGTTTGAACAAAAGTCAAGTTCATCACCAGATAAGTGGCGACTGGCGATATATCGCCGCCGTATCTGCCACCTGCTGCGCACTAGCACGCCTTGATTAGATACGCTTGTGTTTATTTGTGAGGATTTATTAAGCGTTTTATCAATGATTCCTACAGCACTCACTCATTGTGCACTAAGTTTGAAAGAGAATGCATGCGGTATCGTTTCTTTCTATCAAAAGTAAAAGGATTGCTTATAATATGACACGGGGTTGCCTGGTCTGGACGTATGTGGCAAAGATCGCGTTGTCGAAATCCGCTGAGGGCAAACTTTGTCTGATAAGCATGAATGTCTGTACTCTAATCACCCAGGGCCCTTCCTTCCAACTACGTCTAGCCTTGGCCAGTCCTTATATAACGTAGGCCTCATAGAAAGATGGGAAACAACAGATTGATCATCACGTGACGCAGGGCCAAAGAGACCTCTTGTGGCAAATCGCATCGCCAGTGAGAAAGTCTAGATTTTTGGTTCTGAAACTTGATCGCTTTGATCTTGATCGCCTCAGACGAGAAAATGATGATAAGAAGGATATATACTTAAAACGCTGACAACAGCTCATGACTTTGAGCAATTGAGGCAGGCAACCGTCTCAGCGGACAATGTCTGTTTGCATTGGAGGGAGCGAGAAGCAACATCGCGGCAAGTGGGCGATATACATTAAACATCAGAAAAGTGACGATTAAAATAAAAACGACATTGCATCAATATAAATCAGCAAACTTTTTAGTAAGAGTATGATAGAATAGTGTATTTAATTATAGACATCTGCGTTAAAAAATTAAACATATGGAACTGTTTAAATAGGATTAGAAGATGCAACTTCATGTTTTTTTTTCATCGAATCGATTTCATGAAATCCTATTTATGAATGAACAAGTTTTTTAAGTGTATAATTAATATTAACATGTATTTTTATTCGCCTT
>OZ020289.1:9364221-9462579 GCA_963971205.1 Aethes cnicana | reverse complement strand
CGCGCGCGCACCAGATGTCGCAGGCGCACGCCGCCGAGCCGGACGCCACCGCATCGCTCTTCCAAGCGCCCTCGAGGGTGAGTCAACGCTCTTGCTAGTTTTCCCAACACTTTTTAGACGAAAGTTCCTGAGCCCGTCCACCCTCTTTACTCGTATCGTATCCCTGACATTTAATTTCTCCCGTTCTCTTCAAAGGTCGCCAAAGTATTGGTAATAGGGATGACGACAGGGATGAAGAAATCGAAATTCTAATTAGTCCGTCAGTCAATAAAGAAATATTAGACACGTATTTTTTGTTTTATCAAATTAACAAAGAATGACTAAATTAAAACGCATTAAAGTTGGAGAGTGGGGGCTAACTACGCCACCGTTAGTTATAAATCGTACCTAACCGTGACGTCACGCGACATTTCAACTCAATATATCTCCGTATAAGTTTGATTACGTGAAAAAATAAAAAATACGTGTCCAGTACTTTTCAATAATCTTCCTGATAGACTAAGGAAAAAAGTTGTCGTCATCCCTATTCCATTGGTTTTCTTTGAACTGCTGATTGCAAAGGGTATGCTCGTTTACCCACCAATTACAATTTAAAAAAAACTTCTCGAGTGGCGTCCACAAACCGGGAGACGAGCTGTCGGTAGGCCTCCAACAAGATAGAGCGACGACCTCGTAAAGATCGCGGGAAACTGGTGGAAACGAGTAGCACAGGACCAGTCGTAGTGGCGAGCCTTCGGGGAGGCCTATGTCAAGCAGTGGACGTCTTTCGGATGATGATGACCATAAAAAGAATAACAACCAATACGTCCTACTGCTTTTCACAGGCCTCCTCTCGTCACGAAAAGATGCGAGCAATTTTCCGTGCTCGTCCATATTAGAGGCAAAGTTTTATATAAAAGACGGGAGATCTACGGGAAAGCTATGATAAAGCAACGTCGGCCATAGAAAGTTGATTACAGTGACGCGTCAAAAGGCATCTATTTAAGAGGGTACTGGAGAACTGAAAGTCTAAACTCTGTGAAGTTTTAGGATTGAAACCTGACTTGATAATATATATTTCATAATACATCATTAAGTTTCTCGTTAACTAATGTCATAAAATCAGGAATTTTTAAAAACAAGGAAAAAGGTCTGTCTGAAAACGTTGTATGACTCACAGGTGCTCAATGTTTATCGTACTTACCGGGGCTAATGAACCAACTGCTTTGTTTAATTCTACATAACAATACCTTAAGCCAAGACGATTACACTACTCGTTCAAAGTGTCTTTATTGCATTTTCTTTCGAATATTAATGACTGAAAACGAGCTGCCTAGATCTCTTACCTTTAGATAATATCGCTGCGAAAGTAGATTTATTTAGCTATGCACATGCGGCATGGTGCATTCTTTACTTTTCAAGTATCCGTGGGCATGCAATGCACTCATGCGACCATGCAATCTTGACGAAACTCGATTATTGCAGTGGTTGAACTTTTTAAATTTTAACTTCCTCTAATTGCTCTTAATATAAAACTACACAGAGCTTTAATCCAAAACTTGCACAGAGTTCAATCATTATCACAATGGTTGGTTTGCAACGGGAGGACAGTTCTCTTGAATATAATTTGCGAGATTTTCATTTGGTCTTCTTTCTGTGAACTAAAGGCTGCATTGACGTGATTTCATAGCATGACACTCTTGCGTAATGTACCTATCAAATCCTCACACATTCGCTCTTAATTAGCGGTGGAAGCAAACTCGTAGATCTTATAGATCTACCGGCGGCACATTCGTGTGCCGCTGCGCAGTAAAAGTGAGTATCGACTAGGTCGAATCTGAATCTTGCAGCCTGCGAATAGAGTTGGTGTAACGACGGTATATTGAGGCACGCGACTGTGACACGTGAATGACTCCATCGCACTCAAGTGTACACTCTCAATACGGGGTGTTCCATTCTAAACCATTGTTGATGGTTCTTGAACTGTACATCGGTATTAGTACGGTTTAAATGGTATATTACTGTACATTGTTTTAGGCTTGGACGGACGTTGTTATGTAAACATGACAAAGATAAAATGACCGCTCTATTGAATTCAGATTAATAATGCCATAAATAAATACTGATAAGCACAATGGAATAGACTGTTCAAAAACGTAACTAGACGCCTTTTATTAGGTACGTGATTGATTTTCAACGTTCAAGTTAAACAAAGAACGTAAAATTTAATCAACAAAGGGTTAACTGTTTGAAGGCAATTTCGAAGTAATGGAACATGTAAAATACGCCTAAAATCTATTACTACGTCACACTCAATAGAAAACTGATCACAAAATAAAACAAGGAGCATAGCGCCCGCCACAACAGATGCCTCGAGCAGCCCATTGTAACATGGCCCCTGATAACGTTGGTACTGTAAAACCCCTGATCTGTTCTTCAGTTTGACGGGGATCAAGATATCCTGGGCTTCGTCGGCAATGTCAAGAGAGTTCGAGGCCGTCTCGTTTGTTTACGCGAACGTAATTGCGCTTACGTTTCGTTGCCTGCGACGAAATTGCTGTCAAACGATATACTTGTTTTGTTGGGAATAGGATAACGAGTTCGATTGTTTATGAGATATAAAACATGGAAATTCAAAACGGAAATTGGGTAGAGCGGTAACGATTTCCGTGGGCCGGAGCAGGATGTGGTCTATAAAAATGTGTGACTTTCTCTATTTCTAGTGAACTCGAAATCGAAGTACTCATAATTGGTCTAAGGAATCGACAAAAAATGCGTATCCATTTGAGCAGCTTCTGTTTGCCTCAAATCGAGGCTATTCCGTCCGACTGAGGCTGCTCAAATGGATATACAACTTGAGCCATAATCTCGAGACACGGTGCGTGTGTGTCGCCTCAACTTGATCCACATCTTATGGCTCGGCCCGCGGTGACGAATTTGCCTCAGGGTCAGGCGTGCCTCGGGTCGAGGCAGCCGCTCGGCCTGAAGCTGCCTCTGAGGATACACGTCTTTAGTTTTACAGCACATCACATAATCTCGGCACCCCCTCGCCGATCGCGCACGGTCAGTATGCTTTATTGGTATCTCTTTGGATTATGCAAGGCCAGGCGGTGAAGTGACGGGGTGCGCTGTGATCTCTATATTGTTTGAAATCATCTATACATATGAGAACATCCACTAAAAGCAAGCAGTATTGAACTTTTATATATCACTTATTGTGAGGTTATTAAATTACAACGGCGGGCAATATGTTTATCAGGAGCTTGTGGCCCACTTCATGACTCACAAAGCACGTAGTACGCTTGGCCGCGCGCCCGATTGTATCGTCATTGCTAATGTGCTCTAGAATGGGGAAACTAGTTTTTTTTTATTAGAATATTAGCTAATATTAGCTTAGCCACAAGCACGTGTTGTGTCTGCCTTTGACTAGGTATAAAAAAATAGGCCTACCTTTACTAGGTTTAGTTCTGGTAGTTTCGAATCAGGCTTCCCAACTGGTCGCTGGTGCTAGGCTCTGGTGCAAGGTCCTTCCGGATAGCTATCACCGTCCTACTCGCTAACCTCCCGCCAAGTAGGAGTGCTCGCACTGTTGTGTTCTGGCAAGGGTGTAAGGCAGCCGGTGAAATTACTGGCATAGAGGCATTCCATCTGAAATCTCCTATCCTAGCCCATGGACAGGAGATTTCAGATGGATCATCCCGCAGTTCCCAATTATGCAATTCGAAAGTACTCGTTGTTGTTATCAAAAACATTACTCACCCGGTTTGCAAACATTTGTTTCCAATCGTTCACATCGAAAATAGAAAACTGAAACGTTTTCCTTTGTCTATCTGAAACTGAAATCCATAATAAAATGTGACAAAGTATACTTGCATTTGGCTTCACTGCATATTGAAGCTCAAATATTGGTTTTCTATCACAACAAAAAAAACTCAAGAATCAATCTTCTGTTGTGTTTTGTGAGGTATGTTTTAGCCATATCCCATATTTGCGAGAGAATTGGGGTAGGGCGAGCTCATAGTAGAATAGAAATTCTGATTGTATTTGCCATGAGGTGGTTCAATGAGCAAATATTGTTACATCGGCTTGTAATTAGTATCGTAACAATGCTAGTAATGTTTTTGTATTGATGTAGGGCAAGGACGTTTCAAATTGAATCGAATAGCTGCCTGACCTAGACTTTCAAAGTAGTTAATTCAACTTAACTAATACAGTATTTACTCATAATATAAATTCACCTATCTTATAAATTCATATACGTCAGGTGAGTTTCATAATAAGATCACACGAGTGTTTCAAGGCATAATTATGTACAGTTGCATACACAACTTTATCAACACTCATACCTATTATAAATTCTAACCTCCAATTAGCTGAACTTCTAGCAATAGGTTAGAATGTAGGTAAGACTGGAGTCTATTTGGGATCAAGTCTAGATATGGAATGTACGTACTATGTGTATAAGATAAGGTAAAAGCCCCGACTAAATGATTAAATGTCAACGTTATTGCTTATGTCATTAGAGCTTGTCCATCACTGATGGCGTTACCTTAGATCTGTTTAGAATAAAGCAATATGAAATTTGTTATTCAAAATCTGGACTTGAACCGCAGACTCGATACGAAAGTCAATCTCGCTACGAAATTGCCAATTATTATATATAGAATAGCAATTTAAAAAAATATTTTTCTTTGAACCTTTTCTTAGTGCTTACTGTGTTACTGATTATTTTCTGTGACCCTTTTCATTCAACGTCTAATCCAGAAGAGGTGAATTGACCCCTCGAATTGAAAGTATCAACATCTGCCCCATAAAATGTCTCACAAGAAGATGGCCGTAAAAAACAGGTGTTAGGGCAACTCGGGTTTATAACCTACTTCTTTTCACATCATAAGTAATATTTCATACCCTACGCATATATATGAGGATTACTTTCTGAATAATAGACTTTCAAAGAGCCTCGCATTTTTCTATGTTCGCTGCGGAGTTATGTTTAACCTTTGACCGCCTACCTATTTCCAAAACTGGGATGAATGTCTGTTTATCGTTTAGGGATTAAAGCCTGGATTACACTGAACTTGTGCCTACTAATATTCCTAATATACAACGCATGAGTTATGTGTACGCGTTGCTGCGCACGCGTTTGGTGTGAGTTGTGACCCTTTGACCGTCTAGCCACTTGCAAAACTATAATCAATTTGAACTTTTAAAGGTAACTTTGACTTTGATTAATGCCTTACTGTGTAGGCTTTAACGGTGTTTGCTAAAATATAAATGGAAATTAAAAAAGGTTTATTCAGCGAGACGAAAAATAATAATTTCTAAACTGACTACAATTATTGCTAGACTGCCTGAATTGTTGTAAGTACAAGTTGTGTCAATTAATATGTTTTCCTCCTCAACTATCAGCTGGTTAGTTACTCTAACTTCCACTAAATTTTAATTGGCACTTACATTGCATGACGTTAAAGTAAGTAAAGATATCGTAAAGATAACGCCCTACGTTATTTCTTACATGTAACTTTATTCGGATCAGCATTAGATAAAACTTTAACTAGAGCTATTGCGTACACTTGTATAGTGTTATGGAATCAATATTATTATGATACAATAATACCTATTATTTGATCTATAATGTAAACGGACTGATTAAATTATCGATTTATGTAAATTACCCACGTCATTATTAATGAATAACTCGATGATTGGAGAAATAAACAGACGCCTTCTGACAAACTTTGATAAAAGTATCCCAAATAATTGCCTTTTATTTAACTATTTGGACGGTCCTATCATCAAAATGTAAATAGCATTCTAAGGAACGGAATAAGGTTACATTTCAAAACTGCCTCAATAAAGTGTCCTAAAACTGTCTACGAGTATTACACGAATTAGGTCAAACCTACCTTCAGATGTAACAGTTCATTCATCGCGTTGTAAAAGATAATCCGAAGCCTGGATACAATGGGGGAACAATACAAATATATGTACAGTATTGCAGCGAGCGTCTAGACGTCCTCATTACTACTACCCCCCATCCACCCCCCCCTCGTTCCACCGGCTCTAATAGAAATATTACGTTCATCTGACGCTGTACTATCTGTGAATCGTTACGGTATCAGGGGAGGTGGAAGATTATTTATACATATTTTTACTATTATTATTAGGAGCCCCAATCTGTCCCACTGGTGGAAAAAATCCCCTACTTTTTAACCTACTTTTTTATTTTTATTCTAAAATTTTTTTTTTCTTTATTCAGACTTACCTCCATATCTATCTACAAGAATCTGACGATTGACTGACTGATCAATCAACGCAGAGCCGAATCTACTGGTCGTAGAGAGCTGAAATTTGGCATGTAGGTTCCTTGCATTGGGAAGAACTTAGGAGGATTTTACGAAATTCTAACTGGAAAAAATGGGACTTACGCGACTTATGCACAGCTACTATAATTTTACAATGAAAAATTTACGACATACCATCAGAAGAGGGGCGATAATTTATAAAATCCTCCGTTGCGAAGGTACGACGCCATAGTTATACAGACAGACAAACATGTCAAACTTTTAGCATATATAGGTAGTTTAAAAATTCAGAGAACGTTTTTCGACAGTTCCCATCTCGGACCATCATCAGATTAGCTCTGCGGTAGATACTTACCATATTATTGCATTGTCATCCAATCTCCATATACATAGTACATGTATCATGATCATCATGTTATAGGCTTGTCAAGTTTCACCATTAGTACCTAACTAGAAGTGGTGAAATTTAACTTGCAAGATTCGTTTACATAATTTGCGTGGTAGTGAAGTGACACGACGACCTAATAAAAGCGTTATAATAAAAATAAGAGCAGTGATTGACCTGTAATACCCTTGTAAGCAACAATGAATCCAAAAATAGTTTTAATCTCTCGGAAACAAGGATAATGCTTTTCTTATTTTCCCACGCGGCTGATATCTAAGAATAGTTAGAAACGATAAGAATGGAATAGCAATTTTGCAATAGTTGATGATAAGGATTCTGCCCTCTTTGCAAGATTTTATTTAGTTTCACCTGTCCCGATGTTTGTTTGTTTGTCTGCGAATAAAACCTTGCAAGTTATATTTGATCCACTTCCCGGTTACCGATTGAGCTGTGAACGATTATAATCGCCATGAATTAGAAACTTGTTTCATATGTGTTTCTGTCTAGTTTTCTACACCTACATGGCCGTATCGCGAATTAAGCCAAGTTGAAAGTTTCCACAACCACCACCACCAAAACAGACTATTTAGGACCACTGCTGAGAACAAGCCTCCTCCCATCACGAGAGGGTTTGGGCTATAGTCCCCACGCGGGCCCAGTGCGGATTGGGGACTTCACACACATCCTTGAATAACTTCGCAGATGTGTGCAGGTTTCCTCACGATGTTTTCCTTCACCGAGAATCTCAGCGGTAAATTCAAATTGAATTGAGTTGAAAGTTTATTGGAGCACGGGCAATTTTTCGCTCAAGAAGAAATCGAGAAGGCTATTTACGCTTGTCACTTATCCAATCGGCCAAATTGGATCGACGACTCGCCAAAGTTCACATAGCATAGCACGATAGAACTTAGAAGGCGCGCGGCGAAGCACTTAGGCCGCTGTCGCAGAGTCTATTACTGCCACTTCTGTTTTACGAACTTTCGTCAGGTGCCACATCTGTCATTAAGGGAACATTGCAACGCACAAGTGCGTTCAAGGCACTGCGGGAAAGTCAGCAAAACGCACATATGCGTCGGTGGCAGTGAATGCGTTAAACCTACATTGTCTAAACTTTCGCGATACACACTCATAAGCAAGTGTAAGCGACGAGATGCCCCTTCGGATAAATCTGCGGACATTATTAGTGTTGTGTGCCGGCCTATAGACATTCCGAGTGACATTAATAAAAATCAAGTGCGGGTAGTTCGAACCACCCGCGCGACAAGAAAAAATGCTGATACCGTCACTTCAGTCTTCTCGTGACCACGGCCGCTGCATCGCGGCCGAAACGTCGAGGTAAAATATAAATAGTTTTTTACGCGATTAAGTCTCGTTAATAGTGTTGTTTAAACCTGTAATAAATTTTGAATTTACCACTGAGCTTTTCGGTGAAGGAAAACATCGTGAGGAAACCTGCACGCATCTGCGAAGTAGTTCAAAGATGTGTGTGAAGTCCCGAATCCGCACTGGGCCCGCGTGGGGACTATAGCCCAACCCTCTCGTGATGAGAGGAGGCCTGTGCCCAGCAGTGGGCCGTAAATAGGCTGTTGTAGTAAACCTGTACATTGTTGTAGTAGTAGTAGTGTCGACATATAGATTTGACTGTCAGCTATGAGTTCTAGGTAGCGAGACAGACCGTACCGCTTACCCAAGTAGAAGCTAAAATTAGTTACCAAGTTGCCAAGGACTATCTAAGATCTCGGTATTAATAAACGGCTAGCCCGAAGCATCCTAGACTCTGAGGCTGCGAAGGAACAAGGACGAAGATATCTCAGTAATAACAAAAAACAATTTTACACCGGTTACTGTGTCATGCTACATAGGGATAGGCAAGTGGGGGGTTTGTACACACATACTCGTATGTTCTGAACAGAGATGAGCATTAATCGATGAATTTTTCAATCAATGAATCAATCGATTAAAAAATCAAATATTGTTGAAAATAAATAGATCATGTAAATTTGACTATATAGTTATCAGTGGATATTTAAGTTAGATTGTGTGCCCTAACTTTTTAGCTATAAGACCTTCAATATTTGCATGCCATGCCGTTAAAACTGTTCCTTATATATAAAATTGTCAACTACGATTGTACGCAGTATTATGCAAATTAACTTTACTTACTTACTTACTAACAGGGTGTCATGCTACTTCAACCACCAACATCTGAATACCTACGTTCATTATTGCCTACATTGAATAAATTAATATGAATCAAACTCGCTAGTGCAATAACGATTAATTTAATAGCGATAAAAGTTGACGTAAGTTCGATTGGCGATTGAATGAATCTTGGTTATAATCGACTACTTTCACGATTAGCATATTTATTAGGTTATCCCAAATTCAAAGAGCTCTCAACTCAACCTCAACCCAGTTGTATCCTTCACCTGGAAAGTCGGAGAGAGTCACCGAGGGCGTCCTCTCGCCGGGTCGACGCACCTCGCCCGAAATTCCATCAATAGTAGGAGGTGCGGCCCAAGGAATATGTACCCTCATCTGTTATCTAAAGAAGTCCAAGTTTAAATGTTAAATAATGAGTATTTTAATAAATTGCAAGTGGATTGGGCTAGCTAAATATTGGGGCATTAGGTATGAGGTAAAAAAGTCAACTTTTTGGGAGTGACTATATGTATTTCTTTGATTATTTGTAGAATTGAAGCTTCATGAAAGTGTCCGAATACTGTGAAAAAAAACTGTAGGGGGTCATGCTCAAATAAAAATAAGCAGCCTAAAGCTCAATAGTACCCTATTTATAAATAATCATTGTAAGAATTATATAAATAATCAAAATAAGAAATTACCGAGGCAACCCATATGAAAATTATTTATAATAATGTTTCAAATTCAAGTTTAAATGTTGGATAATGAGTACTACTCATTATCCAACAATTAAACTTGTATTGCTTCAAATAACAGATGAGGGTATATATTCCTTGGGCCGTATCTCCGAATATAAGTAATACAGCCGTCTCGGCTCGGTGACAAATCGTAACCCGGTCTAAGACTTCTGTAGACCTAGCCAAGGCCCAGGCGCGACTCGTGTCTTCGATGACCTCCGGGCCTATACCTAATGACTCGCCGCGCTTCAAAATATTCCAAACGAATTCACAATCCGTGCGAACCGCAACGCTCGAGCGACGAACCTGACCTTAAACAGTCTCGATTTATTTCTAGAACCTATTTATTCGCCCAGCTATTTACGTCTTAATTGAAATATACAGCTCACTGTGTAAATATCTCGCTCAGCGATCGTTTACGCGAGTCGGCGTTAGACAATTACAGATGCCCCGTGAAGAACGTCCTTTCGGTCGGCGCCACGGGTTTGCCCCAGAATCGCGCAGGGCGTTGACTCGCCGATACCGGCCCGCCCGATCCGCAATCATTCCATGAACGTCTGGTTTAGATCGAATAGCTCTGTCCTTTGCGAACTCGCCAAAAAATCTCATTGTGCGAAAGAGACGGACGGAAACGGTGCCGGTGTTCTGAAACGGCAGACTTCTGTTTAAAATCTGGATGAACAGGCCACTTCACCAACGCACGTACAGGATTTATGAACGCTGCAGATACGTGTTACATGTGCCGAAGCTCACTTGATCACTTTAATAGCAAGATTTATATCGCGGGTGGTAACGTTGATGAACGGTACTTGTCGAGAGATCTGAGGTTTTAAAAGGCGTCAAGGTTGGCAGTCTGACAACTCGGTTTGTTTGCCCTTCTCCAAACACTTTGGCAGTCGGATTTTCTGACGTCTCCTTTGTGATTTTGAAACGGCCTTAAATTAGTTTGTAAACCGATTGCATTTTTTTTGATCTGGCATTCTTGAGACGTATTGTTAGCTGGCTATAGGGTTGTCTGGGAACCTTTCTTGCGACCCTCAACGTTCTGAGGGCAGGTGCGCAATTACCCCAACAGTAGGCAGCCGCTCGTAAACCCCGCTGTAATTTAAGCGCCAATTTATCAAGGCTTATTTTCAATATGGGTAGGTATTCATTGAAATCGTTACCTTGTGCGATGGGAGACTTCCATCGCCGGGCGCCTAATAAACCATGTCCAAACATAGAAAGGTTATTTGCATACATACGATGATCTCGAGATGAATCACGGAGCTTAACGCTCGCGCTGCGCCTGTCACCGTCAAGTGCCGTATTATTACCTACATTTAGTGATGCAACGAAATAAGTGTGCTCAACACGCTTGAAAAATCCGTGAGCGAGCATAATACTTGTGTGCAAAATTTTCTCAAGTTGTCATTCAACCATCTGACGCGTGTGTTAATAAATGAAACATTGAAAGTGGTAATATTGTGACCTGTGTGCCGTTTTTGCGTAACTGTCGCGTACTTTTCAACTTTTATGCATTTATTATGTTTGTGAATGTACAGTTGAGTTTGCCAATACACAAGGTCCAAAAGTGTACACATATTAATGAACTCGGCTGTACTTGGGTGAATACTTGAGAAATTGTTGTATTTCATGTCCCTTAATTCATAGATATTGCGAATCCAAATCCGCACTTGGCCCGCGTCTGTGTGAGGATACCCCAAACCTCGTAAACAGAACAAACCGTGCAACAATGCACGTGCTTGTGAACTACTACTTACTACGAACTACTACTACAGCCTATTTGCGCCCCACTGCTGGGCACAGGGCTTCTCTCATCACGAGAGGGTTTTGGGCTATAGTCCTCACGCAGAACAACAATGATAATTTGTTATGAACAACAATGGAACGTAATCAGGCTTTTGTGGTAGTAGTGGTAATCCGCCCATGGAAATACGAAACTAGTTAGCCAATTCTGACGAGAAAAATACCGACAATACAAAGAAATCCCGTTTTAGGTTTAATAGTGTTTCTATATTACAATTACCTATGTCAGCGAATACGAGTACGATTCTTAAGGACTTACTACTTATTAATTTGACTCACATACCCAAGAAGAACATCAAATCGTGTGTGAAGCAAAAAACCGCGCGCTAATTCGAAAGCTTTAATAAAAAGCGGTGAAGTCCCATCATTATTGCTTGTTGTGTGTATGTCAGAAGGCCAAACTGGGATTCCCTGCAATCAGTAAACACTTGTCGACAGCTTTACCATTGACCACTTGTTCCCCAGCTAGGGTTGCCAAATATTTGGACATATACGGAAAATTTGTGAATATGAACGAAATAAATTCTTGTTTGTCTGGTAGAGAGCGACTGCATTGCGCTATTTGTGCCACTTTTGTACTTTTCTGTGGTCGCTTTCCATTTCACCGATCGTTTATTGTTTAAGCCAAGTGTTTATTTAGGAGCACCGAATCGTGTTTTATTGAAGGCTCTAGTTTTCGAGAATCGGACCTTTACTTATTTGTTTCAAATATACTGAAATCATAAAACGAAATCGTGATCTTAAGTGTTTTTTGCGGAAATATTGTTTACGGTTGTCGAACCTGGCAACAATTGTTTTTAACAAGTGTTATTTTTAAATATTGAGCCGTAAAAAGAAACAGCATTTCAAAGAAACGCATGTACCAATGAGGTCGCCCTATCGGGTAAGGTGTTGCCGATTAAAGATTGTCATTAGGTACTTACAACAAAAGTGTCAATGTCACTGTGACGTTTCGTAGAGCTCAGTGTTGCCAATTTAGCGTATAAAATGGATGTGCTAAATTAGCAGCACCTCACGCGACTCAAGCGCCTCTAGCGTCGAATCCATCCTTGGCGACCCTCTTTTTTATACCAATGGTATAGGCAAATGAGCACACATCCCACCTGATGGTAAGTGGTCACTGCGGCCCATGGACACCGAAATCCTATGATTAGCGTAACAAAGAATCTAAACCTGTCCTTTTCTATCAGGTGACGGGCAGCAAGGACCGGCAGAGCCAGCAGATCCAGACGAAGCTCGGCGACTACCAGATTGCGCAGGCGCTTATCGACGACCCCAGCAAGTCGATTGGCATCTGCGCAGAACCGCCCAGCCCGGCGCCATGTGAGTAGAGTACTCTATTTCTTGCTCGTACTTATATAAATAATTACGCATGTGTCAAAAATAGTACTATTTTATACAGTAGTTGTATGAAAAAGTGTAACGAAAGGTCAAATAAGGGAATGCCACGACGCACGGGTTACGTATATACGATGTAAGGCGAAGAAGAACATCGTAAAGGGCGCCACGAGCATTTTTTGACTTGGTTATACAACGTTGCATACAATAGTTTTTGTACGACTCGAAATTAAACAAACAGAAAGTAAACAAAGCATGGCACACACAAATTAAGCAAAGAATTTATGGAGTGTGGAATGTGTCTTGGTAAGGAGCGCAATCTTATACGGCGAAACAGTTAAAACGTGTCCAGCGGATTTGATAAGCAACAAAACAAAACACACTCATCTTACGTTTTAGCTGCGTTTTCGCTTCAGCAGCGCCATCTGAAGGCGCTACTGCAGACTATCCGCCTAGTTGACACTTGTGGCGACCGCAGCGCCCCCAACCTACCCGATTTGGTGTCCACATTCGGAAGTATAAAGATTGCGCTCCTTTAGTTACTTCAACCCTCCATAAAATAATTGAAAATGCGCAGCAACCCATGACATTAGAAAAAAAAATGCGTGTATGGTTAACTATGTTTTTAAACCCTGTTTGTATTGTATATTGCTACCATGAACCATGAAGTTCTAAGTGTGAATTTCACAAATATGTCTTAACATTTTTTTTTTTTTTATCGTTCAAACATCTTCATATAATAAGGATCATTTATTCATTTGTTTATAAAATTGGTTATTACATGATAACCGCTTTTTACCGGTAAATAACTGTACGGGCCTAAAGGAGATACATTTGTATTTGAATGAAGACACGGGTGGTTCATAAAATCAAAAGCAATAAAAAGCGAAAGTCTAGCAAGTAGTTACCAAGTCAACGTTACTTGGTAAAATATGTAGGAGGGAGTGGTGGGCCGGAGAATATTGAGGACCTTGGACCCTCTTTGTTTATGGTTCTTTGCAGTTTCTCCCGGGAGGCCTATTTCATGATGTTTATGTTGATGACTATGATCTTAAATCTTGGTTTACAAGCTTTCAGTCGGGTCACATCTACGATCATCATTTTATAATGAAACTAGGTCAATTGTATCTAATATAAACATAGGAATATAAACTGAAGGGAAATTGGGAATCCGATTTGAGCAAACAACTTTTATTCGGTAATTACACAACCATATTAAGCAGAAACTCCATACAGCTCTACTCTCATTTGTATCTTTAAAGGTCTGAAGTTATCCGTGCCGTTTGATCACAACTCATGTACCTCCCTCGAAGGGTTCAAAGATACACAGCCCGTTCAAGCAGAAATTCGATTTAATGCCGCACCGATTTCCTCCGGCACGGCACCGATGATATAGCGCTAGTTCTGCGGATGATATGCCTTCCAAATGTGTAAAGTTTGTTCCACATCAGACGGTAATCGAATTGAATGTGATAACCTCCTTTGTTTCCCGGATCTGAAAATCCTTTCCTTAATAAATTTCCGACGTGAAAGTCCATTTCCGATGGAAATAAAGAAGCGTGTCGTCTTGTACGGAGTTTCTTAGCAAGATTCCTCCGTGGATAATTTCGGAGAGGTATTACCATAACAAAAGTATAAGTTATTTGATACGCGACCGCGCTCGGTCCCACTTTGCGGAATCTTCAATTTTTCAGGTGAAGCCAGAAGAGATATCCGATATTTTTTCGGCTCAGCCCTCGGATGTATTTGCATAATAGCTTATTTAGGTCAATTTGTATACCTGTCCACGTTCATACATGCACAATAGGCTTGTTTTGGGTGCTCGCAGTAGTTGTGCGCTTTCGAAACACCGCCATGATATTTGATTGAGAAACTTTTGTTAATATTTCTCTTTGCGCTGTCTTTTCACCGCGGTTCGACGCAACTCTAACGTAAGTTCTATTTCTGTGGCAATGTTATGTCGATTAATTCTGAAATAAACACGTTATATGGACATTATTCAGATCGAATGGGGCAGTTGGGTAACTGTTCTAAATTCAATTTCGCGAAGCCATAAAAATCGCATTGCCAAAATTAGCATGTATTATAATCCCTCTTATTATGCTAATCATTAGTAGTGTATCTATCGTGAGGCAAAACTTTAAAACACGTTGGCCTGATTAGCATTTCTTACCGAATAATAATAACGTTTAAAAATTGTTATGTGCTTGAAAACTGTCAGGGTTTGCGTGGAGCGGCGTGATAGATAATAAATGATTCAGTGTGTCTCCGAACGCTGTCGTTGGACCGGTGGCCGGGTCGGGCGGCCGGGCGGGTCACTCGTGACGTGACGACACACAGCCGAGTGACGAAACATTGGCCGCATCATTAGCTCTCCGCCTTTTGTTACGAACGGCCTTCACTCGTCGCCTAATCGACTTACGAGCTTCGCGAATGAAAGGTGCCCGTCTTCTCGGCTCTTTCATGTTACTCCACTATTAATCCCACGATGAATGAGCTTCGCTTGCGCTTTTTGTGTGTTCTTCTCAACCAATGTGAAAGTATACTGGGGAAATGCAACCCAGTTGTAGTTTTTATTTGATCACCGAAGCTTCTTTTGCGTGGGAAGCTTGGCGTGTTATTTAACAACTAGCGAATAAACATATAAAATCGCGTTTTTTCCGGTTCTCGTAGGAATTTCGGGAAATCCTCTCTTAGTGCTCCCCTACGCTCCTCAAGGAACCTACATGCCAAATAACGACTTTTCATTTATCCTGCACAGTCCAGATTAAAAAAAATCATGTAAAGAGAAACAAAAAGCATAGTAAAATAGTCGTTTTAAGATAATGTATTTGTCTTAAACGAGAACAATCTCCACTTTTCCTTTTTAGTAATAGAAACTTAGATAATACAAGGCTGATAAGCTTATGGGCTAAAATCAAAAAACAACGGGTCACTAAAGAACGCAGCAGCGTAAAAACCTCCCCCATAAAAAAAAACCTACGGTAATTATAGCCCCGGAGATGTAAATAATCGTATATAGTACACACCGCGCGATACTCTGACAGCGTACCGTTCAAATTTGACGATAATTTTCCCACTATACACGGGGTTAATTAAGACGCTGGCACGATGTAACGTTGGTCCTTTGATGGTGCCAATTATACATGCAAACCACGTTCGGATCCAGTATTTAGAGAAAGCGTTCAAAGTACCTATTTACTAGGCGTGTTGCACAGTGCTGCCACCTGAGATTTCCTGATGCCATAAAACTATATTAAACTAGACGTTTTCCCGCGACTTCGTCCCGCGTAGACTTAGAATTTGCGTACCCGATGATAGGTACTATACCTACATTAGTAATAGTTATAGAAGCATTGAAAAAGTTGGTTAGACCCGTAGAAAACCCCGTTCCCGTTGAAATATCGGGATAAAAAGTATCCTATGTTATTCCCAGGGTCTCAAACTATCTCCATACCAAACTTCATCCAAATCGGTCCGGTCTTTACGACGTGAAGGCAGGACAAACAAACAAACTAACACGCTTTCACATTTATAATATTGTTATGGCAGTATGGATATTATGGATTTAGGGATGTAGAGCAGATTTACAGCTGGCTTATCAAAACAAATATCCGATATTGAATAGACAACCCTGCACCTGCGACAGTGCCCATATCGATTATTTTGTTGCATACAAATACCAGAATCGCGTAACGTCTTAACATTACATTTGCAAACTCGCTTTGTGTCGACCTTCGATACAAATAATAAAGTACCTCCAAAGATAGCATCGATGGTAATTAAAGAGCGTACTTTAACACGCGATGGCGTCTGTAAATGTGAGTTGGTTCAAATAAACTATATTACTAGCTTAATAACTAGTTAGATACCTATTTGACTAGTTTCTGCCTGCGAGTTTGGTCGTATGGAATTCGGTTATCGCGTTCCCGCAGGAACTTGCGTTTCCCCGCGATGAAACAGCCTAGGATTCCAACTATCTCCATACTAAATTTCCTCTAAATCGATCCAGCGATTGAAGCGTGAAGAGGTAACAGACAGACAGAGTTACTTTCACAATACTAGTATTGGATATCGCGATATTTTTCCGCCCACGAATGAGCCCAGATCTATACGCCCCCGACTACACTTGGCACTGGAGTCGCGGTGCTCTGAAAAGTTCATGCTACCACGCAATTATCCGTACAACCTTTTACCTAATGTTTGCTGGAAGCCTACCTTATCTCTTTAAGTGGGTGGATTCCACACGTTTACAGTCTATGTTAAGTGCCTTCTGTCTAGATATATATCTAATAGGGGTGTAACGAATATAGATTTTTGCACATTTGCGAATACGAATGCGAATGCGAATATCCGACTGTAATATTCGCGAAAGCGAATATTGGCTTTTCAAATATTCATGACCTTAAGGTCATAATAAATAAATAAATTGAGTCATATTAAGCAACGACGTATTGATTGTATGTAATTTTTAATTTTTTTAGATCACACTTTCCTCAATTTCCCAAAAAATATATATATATATGGTTTTTTTTTTTTAATTTGAGTAGACTTTTCTTAATTTCTCAAAATACAGTAAGGTAATATCATTTATTTTTAAAACTTCGGCTCAGTAATATTTGAAATTATAGTTTACAAATATTCGCAAAATATTCGCCGCTTCTCTTGCGAATGCGAATACGAAAAATTATCAAAAAATGTGCGTTTATTCGCGAATGCGAATACGAATGCGAATATTCGTTACACCTCTAATATCTAATGCTACAGTGGATAACAAGGTAGCATCGGCGAGACTTCTAAACGCGTGGTGACCCAGTTCGTACCGGCAGAACTGGTCATATAGCCAGCGGAATAAACAGTGGATAAGTAATTCAAGAACTATGTCCATCTGAGTGCTTGTAAGGAGCATTTATTGAGCACAGTAGCTTCCTATATATCGACCGAGGAATGTAAATGATTCGAAATGGAATTGTTTCATTAGTGCTTAAGTAGGTTTGCCATCTGTTTGTATTTAGCAGGACATTTCTCGAGTTGTGTCCGGCCAAATATTCATATGTCCGGCCTGTCCGGCTTTTGTTTGGCTTTTTGTTAGCACTTCAAGCGAAGCAATCATCATCATCATCACTACTGTCAGTCATGTCAGTACTGATCGAAGGAAGCTGAGCATGTAGGTTCCTTGACGAGTGTAGGGGAACTCTAGAAGAGGATTTTCCGAAATTCCCACGGGAACGGGAAAAAATGGGGTTTAACATATAAAAAAAGGTACGTCCGGCTTTATAATTTCGTCTTTGGCTTTTACTTGTGTACGTTGTGGTGATGTCAGGCTTTTAGAGTAAAATGTCCGGCTTTTTTTCTGGGCAGAGTCCGGCTTTTTCACTTTAGGAGATGGCAACCCTATGCTTAAGGAAAGTTAGTTAAGGTAATGGGCTTCTCGGAGTTTGGACAAATGCTTGTAATTTTTGCGACCTCAAAAGATGCTCATGGAGACATTGAGGTAATTTCAACAACATAAGCGCAGGGCTCTTAACTGAAAGAAGAATTGACAACATTTAATTCTTTAACACTGATATTTTATTAGCTATTTAGAAAGTAGGGAAAATTTAAAAGGATACGTATTTCTTTTTTTTTTTCGCAAGTCGTCAATTTCAAACATAAAAATACGCCATACTAAAATTTTGAAAATAATTTTCGTAGGGTCACTTGGGACAATTCCGTGAATGGAGTAATTTCGTATTTTATATAAAGTTACTGAAATGCACCTACAGTGCACTACCTACCTACTCGTACACTATGCCAATACCCAACAAGAGGGAAGTGGTAATCCCGATTATTTTCCGTTACAGCAATAACTTTAAATTACGAAATTACCCCATTGACGGAATTACCCCCAAGTGACGCTATGGCGTAATTCGAAAGAATTCTTTAGTAATTTAGAAGCAACGTATTGATTATTTGAATTAGTGGTTTCCACACACGGCAAAGGACACTATCCACAAAGGCTGTCTGCGCTTGATAAATGATTCAAGTATCGCGAATGGAGGCACTCGCGTGACGAACGCTCGTTGGTGGCCGGTCACTTGATAGAATTCCAGGGTAGGTACTAAGTATTTGTCATTGGCCGTGTATAAACATAAGCGTCGTCATACTAGGAATGGACGAGTCATTGGGACTATGTTTCACGCAGTAAACGTATGTTACAGCACGACACAACATAGACGGCGCGTGGATTAAGCAAAAATAGACTGTGCCTCAACTGCTTAAGTGCTTCACCGCGCGCCTTCTAAGTTGTGTCATGCTATACGTATTGGTTGGGTAGAAAAAAAAAACAACACAATTCTGTGTACGGACTACGGTTGTTGTTGATTAGTTATTCGATTTAATAGAAGTATCACTACCTACATAGTATAAAACAAAATCGCTTCCTGCTGTATGCTTCCCTATGTATGCTTAGATCTTTAAAACTACCCAACGGATTTTGAAGCGGTTTTTTTTAAATAGATAGAGTGATTCAAGAGGAAGGTTTTATAGTATATAATTTATTATAGTTTAACACTCAATTCCCGCGGGAACGCTATAATCGAATTCCACGCGGACGAAGTTGATTAGTTATTCGATTTAATAGAAGTATCACTACCTACATAGTATAAAACAAAATCGCTTCCTGCTGTATGCTTCCCTATGTATGCTTAGATCTTTAAAACTACCCAACGGATTTTGAAGCGGTTTTTTTTAAATAGATAGAGTGATTCAAGAGGAAGGTTTTATAGTATATAATTTATTATAGTTTAACACTCAATTCCCGCGGGAACGCTATAATCGAATTCCACGCGGACGAAGTCAGGCGGGAGCTAGTTTGTCAATAAACTTTGCCGTTTCTGTTGCAACAAGGTGAAGGTTTTATTTTCACCCGATTATTGATAAGTAAAGTACTACTACTACAGCCTATTTGCGTCCCACTGCTGGGCACAGGCCTCCTCTCGTCACGAGAGGGTTTGGGCTATAGTCCCCACGCGGGCCCAGTGCGGATTGGGAACTTCACACACATCTTTAAATTACTTCGCAGATGCGTGCAGGTTTCCTCACGATGTTTTACTTCACCGAAAAGCTCAGTGGTAAATTCAAATTGAATTCCGCACATTAAGTAAACTTAGAGGTGCGAGCCGGAATCGAACCCCAGACCCTCTGCATGAGAGGCGGTAGGTCGAACCACTAGGCCACCACGGCTTAGTAAAGTACACGTTTGGAAAATGCATTTCTACTTTAACTTAAAATAGTAAAAGCAGGTTTAACGTCGCTAAAAATTAGACCGCCTCTAATCCACACCGGTGCATGCAAGTACGCAAACAACGATAACCGCCGAACAATGGGGAGGCGGTTAAATAATTCAAACGTTTCTGTGCCAGAAACCACTAACTCCCCAATTCGCAGTATCGGAACGTCGACGTAAAGCAATCCGAAATAGGGTATATTATATCGAATGTGTTTTTCCTTTATCGCTCGTTTGACAGATCGATCCGAACGAACTCCTTATTATCACGTAGGCGAATGGTTTCGGCTCACACGTTACGTCACTTTGTCACACGTGACGTGAAGTGAACTGCACCTAAAAGTGCATGTTTAAATGTTAATGTGTTACTAAAGTCTGCAGTAAATCGTTCAGTTTTATTTGATATACTTGTAGGTTTCTTACTTATACATTAATTATGCAAGTACTTTAAATTCACTCACAATATTAAACCTACGTTGATTTACCAAAGCCGTGGTGGCCTAGTGGTTCGACCTACCGCCTCTCATGTCGAGGGTCGGGGGTTCGATTCCGGCTCGTACCTCTAAGTTTACTTATGTACGAAATTCAATTTGAATTTACCATGAGCTTTTCGGTGAAGGAAAACATCGTGAGGAAACCTGCACGCATCTGCGAAGTAGTTCAAAGATTTGTGTGAAGTCCCCAATCCGCACTGGGCCCGCGTGGGGACTATAGCCCAAACCTCTCTCTCATGATGAGGGGAGGCCTGTGCCCAGCAGTGGGACGCAAATAGGCTATATAGTAGTAGTAGTTAATTTAACTCTAATGCGCACATCATACGGGAACATCTACAAGACAGGGCTTGTAACCGGTTAATTAAAAAAACCTCGAAATAGCCAAATATTTAAAATTATTTTACATCACCCTTGGCCGTAAAGTGGTATGTTCTGTCCGCTACGCGGAGAGAAAATCTCACTTTTTGGCCAAGGCAAGATGTAAAACTTTTGACAAACCACGGGCGGTAATTCGTAAAGCCCCAGATCGCATATTTATGGCCCTCACCTTCGGTTCGGGCCACAGAAACCTGCGATCTGGGACATTTACGAATTCACCACCCTAGGTCTGTAATGTACTATTATACTCTTTATGTGGAACTCCATAGTGTATTTAGGTTATTACTTCGTATTATTTTATAGCCTTATTAAACATGAAATAGTAAACGAAAGAACGATAAGAAAACCGGTTTATTTGTATGGAGGAAAAAACCGGTTTCAAGCCCTGCTACAAGAAGCCTGCATATTTATGGTCCATAAAAAGCAACCGTCAACACGATTTAACCCAACGGCATCATCTAGCATCGGTGACCGCATGAAGAAACTACTTATAGCTCCACGGTTACACCGTTAACGATCGCGCTGTGCATTGCATTCCAGCTTGCTGTATGCCCAATGATTAATGATGCCTTCTACAACGCACGGTGCTACAAATTGAGTTGTCACAGTACTGAAGTGCCACGGATCGAGTGGAACCGGGCGTACTTGAGCGTCGAAGGCTGCGTTAGTCATGGTGCAGATTGGCAATTATCGTTTGACTAGCTTTTGCCTGCGACTTAGTATGCGCATAACATGTAAAATCTCGTCTTTTTCGGGGAATTCTCTCTCTGTGCTCCCCTACACTCCCAAAGGAACCTACATGCCAAATTTAAGCACTCTACGATCTCTGTTACATTCAGTTAGTGACGGAAAGGTTTTGTATAGGTAAGTATATTGATTGATTGTGTTCAGGTTCGTCTCTTTGAGCTAAAATCACTAGACATGTTATCTACTTTTACGTCACACCTGGCCGAGACGCGGGATTTACCGCCCTCGGGCGCGACTAAAAATCCCTCTTCACGGCCAGGTGGTGACGTAAAATCGTATACTCACCACGGGCGGTCGTAAAGAAAGCCTCAGACCGTTAGGTTATAGCCCTCGCCTCCAGCTCGGGCCCCAATTACCCACGATCTGAGACTTTCTTTACCTTACCGCCCTAGGTGTGTAATGTACTATAAGACGCTTTAGTTTGACCTGGCTGTAGATCGAGCAGTAAAGAGAGAGAGGGCATTTTTTGGACGACTAATATCGCTGGAATGACACTGTCATCGTTGATCTGAGTCAGCTCCAAATCGACAACTGACAAGAAGATGCTCAGGACTGAGGCTGTGGCGATGGCGAGCTCTGGTTTCAGAGAAGACACTTTTTCACTGAGCCAATATAGTTAGGCTGCTACATAGCAGATAGTGAAACCTTAAGTCACCTTGAATGTTATTTCAATGTGGGTGGTTGGTGCCGACAGTATATTGATGACATTGTTGTCGCGTTTGTCGTGGGAAATCCATGTATATCCAAAATAAGTCTGTTATTATCTGTACAAAAACTTGTCAAAGGTAACACGTGTACAGTTGACAGGAGGGAAAAAATCGGTAATATTGGAACTATGATTTGGTATTGAATAAAAACGTACACGAAATCCGAACTAGTATTATTAGTCGAGTTAAATATCTCTTGTATATAGACCATATCAATCCATGATACTATCTAGTACCAAATACCAGTTCAGGGCACTAAGATAACAAAATACTATATCGTGTTCGATGCAAATGGGTATTAGAGGAGCTCCCCTGGTGAGCTACCCTCTAAGAGGGGATTACCCAGTTAGGCCTACCCCACTAGGCCCAGTTAGCCTCTCTGACAAGGCTGACAAGATGTTTTACTTCCTAATATAGACGCTTTTGACAAATGCTTCTTGCTTTCACTACGTGCTACTTCGTTTGTTTTGTATATCTCGTCGCTTCACATAACAAATCAGCTTACGCCCGAAACAAGTGTTAAATGCGATAATAGATGTCGCTGCCTAGGTAGCCTGCATACAAATTTGAACTCCATGAGCAACATCTAGATGGCGCTGTGTGAAAATTTGAAGCTATGTACGCTGTACGCCGTAAAGTATAAGGAGATTGGCTGATTATATAATTACATTGTGTCTGACATTACGAATCGATATTATATAAAAAATCCTTCAGAAATTAAGTAGGTACCTATTCTAAAATTGCAGACCATTCGAGTGGTGACCTTGAATTGATCAGGAATAGACAAAATAAGTATAGTTAGGTGACTGACGCATGGTTGGGGAAGCTAATAACAGCCGATCGAATCAAGAACGCTGGCGAGCAATGTCCCGTGTCCATCAGTGGACTGTTCCGTTGCGAGATGGTGATGATGATAATGATTGTAGAATTTTGGTCACGGACTTTGAAATCAGTGCGCATACGGAGAACAAAATTGACTACGAACTGTTGTCGATTTTGAAGTAAAATAATGTTTGCACACGATTTCATTTTTACAGTTTAAATATAACACTGTATTAAGTTATTGTTTTGTTAGTAACGTGATACATTTTGATTACGAAATTAGATGTGAATCGCCTGAGAATTTCTATATGAGAAATCGTGAGAAAAGTTCTGCGCAGTTATGATACAGCTTTTTATGCAAAGTTAATGTTATTTGATTCCTGAACTATGCACGTAACCGGTTATAAGAAATCTAAATATATAAAACTCAAAGGTGACTGACTGACTGACATAGTGATCTATCAACGCACAGCCCAAACCACTGGATGGATTGGGCTGAAATTTGGCATGCAGGTAGATGTTATGACGTAGGCATACGCTAAGAAAGGATTTTGCGAAATTCCCACGGGAACGGAAAAAAAACGGGATTTTACATTTAACATTTCTGCGCATACGAAGTTGCGGGGAAAAGCTAGTATTCTCATATGCATAAGAATACTTTAATAAGAGGTCAGGTAAATGTCATCTGTTTTGATCGACCGATAATGATTATGCAAAAAATAAACTACACGTACCTATTGAGCCAAAAAACGATGTAGGTTCGGGTATTTGTGGTGTAGTCTATGAATTCTAAAGGCGGCAAACAAAAGTAGGCAACAAAGATAAATTTTAATGGCGTTGTCGAAAAAATGTAGTGGGTGGCTCGCTGATCTGTAGACCTTGCATAAACACTGAAGATATTTTCAGAACGCAGCTTACCAAGATCCTTAAAGCTGGGGAGATATTTGATAAGGCACTACCGCTCTTTTATTTCTTGAATTTTCAATCCCCATTAACCCCGCCATTAGAAAAAATGCAAAAACTGAATCGACAAAAAGTTCTATATAAAATGGAGAACATCCGGACAGACATACAAATACTTTTCGCTCAATATGAAACGGAGACGATTCGCTCGCTTGGCTCGCTCTGTTAATAAACGTGTGACTCCTAAATTAAGGGTTAATTCAGAGATAATTTGATGCAAACATCAGTGGCCATATCTGTTTACAGAATATGTAAATTGTATTCATAATAACATCCAACGTTTCATGACCCATTGATCAATTATTAGATACACCCCGTTATTCATATTTGAATCGCAAATTATACCGATATTAAATATTTGATCGCTAACAGATCATATCTTATCGTGCTTCACTGTGCTAAACAATTGTTGCATTTAGAATATATGACTTTAAATTAAATGGTAATGTTACAAAGTGATATTTCATAATGCGTGCAAAATTGACAAATGGAATTCATAATTCGATGTCTATAAAATGTTACTCATGTAACAAACAACCATTAGTAAAAGAGGTTTCAAGGTGAAAAATAAAAACCGGCCAAGTGCGTGTCGGGCCACGCGCAAAGTATAGGGTTCCGAAGTTGACGATGCCCACAGTACCTTTCTAAGACTTATTAGCATCTAGCTAGCCTGTGGTATGACGTGCCCGCCCGACGCCCCTGCCGCTCGAGAAAAATCATTGGTATTTTAATCATATCATAAGTTGGTCGACTATTACTCGTAAGTTTGTACAGCCTACTTAGCTGTGATAGTTTTCCTTTCAACTACGTTATATATGCCACAACCTTGATTTTTTTCAGTCATCCAAATACCACCATTTAGCTGGCAGGGGGGGGGGGGGGGACACGTGACTCTAACAAAAAATAGTAATTTAAAGCTTAATATTTCACAAACGCATCACTTAATCAAAAAATGGTTTTAACAAACCCACAATATTTTTTAAGACCTATTCACCGATATGCCGCACTATGGGGTACGCAAGGAAAAAAAATGACATCCCCACTTTACGAGTAGGGGAGGTACCCTATAAAAAAAAATATTTCAAAATTTTATTGTACCACTTTGTCAGCGTAACTAATATGTATATTCATGCCAAATTACAGCTTTCTAGAACTTAGCATCTCCGAGCAATAGTGCGGACAGACTTACGGACGGACGGACGGACATGGCGAAACTATAAGGGTTCCTTGTGGACTTCGGAACCCTAAAAAGTTGTTTATTGCATACAACCATTTCAATTGGATTAAAAAGAAATCTCTTCGTGTTCTTTTTCCGTTTCATAAATCATTCCTAGGTCTTTTTGACGAGATAACGTCTTATAAATTGATCGCCGGCTGCGCTCACGAAAAAACATGATGCCAATAGTAGCGTTGTAGCGTTACGTGACGTTATCACGTAAAAGATTATCGTCCGTAATCCGAGTTTACAGACAACCAATTTTTCTTTCCATATTTAATGTATATGTAGGTACGATGGCTACCACGCATGTTTGTTTCCCACTAATATATGGCCATAATAAAACACTGCTTATTAACTAATTGTCTACCTTAACTACCAATTACACGAGATACTCGGTTTTATTACGGTGTGCCCAAATTACTACGATTACATTTCTTTGCTTCTTAAGATCTTATGACTTTGGCATAAGTTCTATAATCGCTTGTTCATTAAGAGAGCTATATTATAACTCAGCTTTACTGTTTTATCCGTAGAATCAGCTTATTCACCGAGTTTGATGGAAGGCGGCGAAAAGCGAAACGTTTTGTGTAGTTTATTTTATGAGTAGGTATAATTTAAAGGAAAGGTCGGCCATTTCGGTGAGTTTACATTTGACCCGTCTCACGATTTAAGTGTTGCAGTCAGACACGGTGCAAAAAGCTTTACAAGTTAGATATCGTTTGAAGTATTTCACTATTGGAGAAAAAATATTGTATCACACTCCGCTCCGAAGCACTGAACCCATTTATACAACGGTTTTTATTCTAAAACCCACTCATGCTTTCTGTTTGTGAAATAAAAAGGCGAGTACTGAAATGTAAAGGTAGAGTTTCAGCGCTACGCATTTTCCTCGCACGCTGCAAGGGTTGCTACGATCGCTACGCCGTAGACCTAAAAGGTTGAATCCATTTGGTTTTTTGAAATACTTCTTGTATTTCCCAACAAGCAAACGCACTTTCGACTCATTTTTTACTTCAGATTCAAGAGATCCATCTCAAAAAAGAGTCAATGAGGTGCTTTATTGTTTAATTATGTTAATGAAACTCTAAATTATTCAGATTAATTACGTAGTTGTCAGTCTTAAAAAGCGACGGCGTAAGTAATTAAATTATGTAGGTAAAGTTACCTCCCGCAAGGATCGTTGAACGGTCAGCTTCGTGTAAATTATGGCAAAAATGGAATACCCGCGGTCCAGACCAATCTGCGTAATGGACGCCATGCGTGCCGACTGCCGATAGGGCTGCGGCGCTGCCTGTACTAAGAATATCCATACTTCCATTCTAATATTATAAATGTGAAAGTGTGTTTGTTTGTCCTTCCTACACGTCGCATCGACGGGACCGATTTGGATGAAATTTGCTATGGAGATAATTTGAGACCCTGGGAATAACATAGGATACTTTTTATCCCGATATTTCTACGGGAACGGGTTTTCCACAGGTCAAATCAGTTTTTCAATACTTCTATAACTCATCATCATCATCATCATTTCAGCCGAAAGACGTCCACTGCTGGACATAGGCCTCCCCCAAGCTTCTATAACTATAACCATATATATGTTATTATCATCGGGTACGCAAATTCTTAGACTACGCGGGACGAAGTCGCGTTCAAACGGCTAGTAACTAATAATAATTTCATGCTTTTTATTAAACTATACTAGTATTCCTGGATTTTCCCAAGAAGTAGGTTTATCAAAATTAATTAAGCTGCCTAAAGAAGAGCAACGGAATAGTCTGTCCAATTTATTTATGAAATTTTAGAGATTAATTGTAAGTTTTTAAAAATACCGTGGATTCTTATCTTTTTTGCTATTATATGGCTCTACTTATGTGTTTATAAAATAGGGAACATTAATTGAACACGACAATATTTAACATTACAAAGCTGAAAATATTATCGACACCACCCATCACTAGTTTGAACGTGCCAGCTTTCAGAGTTAACTATAACTATAGACTGTAATACGACACACAATACGCTTTTATTGTCATAAAATCTGATGTGAGATTCAAAAATATTCATTTGGTGGTGGTATATTTGATAGTAAAATGAATTTATTAAAGTTATTTATTGTTATTTATTGCAAGAACACAGTATGACAGAAGTTGTTACATATATTTTACAGATTGTGCTTATGTTCTACCAGTATTAGGTATTGTAAACGCAGTATCGATTTTATGGTCCTATGTAATCCACAGAGGTCCATTACACTTCGTGAGGTGTGAATATTACAGTTTTAATACGTATTTCATTTGAAATAATGGTATGAGTAATATTCACGTATATTACTGTTAATTATAGCGGTTGTATAATATTATGACAAGTATAGTATGAACAGTAATTACTCAATCAAGCCATTACGTTCTCAGCCAATTTGTATATAATAAATAAGTAAGAATCAAACATCTCCACTCCAGCTTCTCCATATTTTTTTATACCTATTTCTTGATATTCCATTCACATTCTCCACTTTTTAGTCTGTCTTTTGTTTATCTGTTATCTGTGTATTCATTCAATGTATTTCTGTGTATTCATTCATGTATTTCTGTGTTTGTTTATGGTGTTCAATGCGGAGTATTTTATTGGATTTTTGAAATTACATAGGTATTGTTTCCTCCATGATTCCCACACTTTGATGGTCTATGAGAGAAGAGCGTCAACCATTTAAAATAGTGAGTGAATGTGACGTTACTTGCGACACGTGCTCATATGAAATGGTATAGTAGATATTTAAACATATTTTTTAAGGATTCGAAATGGATTGAATCAAAAACTCGAGTTCAATATACTTAATATATTACAATATACTTTCAGTGACATTCACTGGCCCCTTTATCAATATTTAAAGGACCTTCATAAGTCGTTGCGACAGATTTATGCATAATTCTGCTATCGTTCTAAATAACATTTCGCTGGTCCTCGTTTGAGAAGTTTGCACATTAATAATTAAATAAATCTTGGGACACACAAATTGACCTGGCCCCAAAATAAGTAAAGCTTGTACTATGGGTACTAGACAAGTAGACAACGATATAAATACTTATATAGAGGAATACATACGTATATAAATACTATACATCCATGAGTCGGGTACAATTATCACACAAAGTTTGCCCCTAGCGGTATTCGAACCCGCGACCGTCGGTACAGAAGGCAGGGTCACTACCAACTGAGCCAAACCAGTCGTCAACCCCATAATGGTCCCGAACAGTGTGTCAAACGGTCCTAGTGATTTAGGTTAATGTTTCAGCATAAATAACTTCTAAAAAAGGTATTGATTTATGTGCGAGGACTTTAGATAGACTGGACGGTAAAGATGGGCTTTAACGTTCCTTTTGGATGGAGAAATCTGGCGAAATTTGGCGATCGTGAATGCATTACGTTTTTAACCCCTGACGCTAAAAGGACAATGTGTTTTATGTGTTATAAATTGTAATGTAATATTTTGTAATATTTTTTTATTCGTTTATTTTTATTTATTGTTCATTTTTTAGTTTGTTTGTTTTGTTTTTCATTATTATTTTTTCAATGTTCTTTGTCGTTCGTGTGGTCACTTAGGGGTCACTGAAAATCAGCGCCGACGCTTTCCAGCGTTCCGGCACTATGCTGAGTGGCACCCTGTTTGACACCTTTCGGCACAGAGTTTTTATGTAGTTTTATTTTCATTCTGTGTTTTTTTCTCATGTATTATCATCTGAGTTCGTTTGTAGCTCTGTGTCGTCCGATTGTCAATAAATGTATTCTATTCTATTCTAATGTGTTTCTTCGGCAATGTAGCTCCTGGACAGAAGAACAATATTTTGATTCGATTCTATACAATACGTCTATAATCAATACGTCATGTCGACAAATATTGATGATTTGTATAGATGTAAAATCCATTAGTAGTACGTTGTGAATGTAACTAATCTATATCATTAAACGCTAACTAAAGCGATTTGAGTTGTAAACTAACTAAATTGATGTAACGTTCGACATCGTTACATTGAATAACATCGCGAAACTGCTCTCGGAGCTTTAAAACTAGTTTAAAAGTACCCACTCGAAGCACTTGCGTTATTAAACTTTATAAAACTGAACATTAAAAATAACTCCGTTTAAAAAAAACTTGAAACACTAGTTTATAGTGATTAATTTTGATACTACCGGCACATATTCATTACGAACGTCTTTCAACCCAGCGTGCGTATTAACAAAGTTTTAAAAACTCATATAAAAGCGCTCGTGGTGGATTTTAGAGCTCTACAATAAGGCTTACTGGCGAAAAGTGCACACTATGAACGTTCTCAGACTGAGAATCTCAGTGGGCAGTATCAATATTACGATAAGCTTCGTTTAGAAATATTACGATTTAATAGGTATACAAAACAATCATCAATATCATCATCATCATTTCAGCCGAAAGACGTCCACTGCTGGACATAGGCCTCCCCCAAGGTGCACCACTCAGCCCGGTCCTGTGCTACTCGCATCCGCCGCTTTCCGGCGACCTTGTCGCTCCATCTTGTTGGACGCCTACCGACAGCTTGTCTCCCGGTTCGAGGGCGCCCTCGAGAACTTTCTGGCCCCATCGGCAGAACAAAAATCAATTGCAAAACATGTTTTGAGGTATATTTTGTTTTCCTTTTGTAAGTGTTAAAACATCGTTTTCTACATACTATCTAGAAGTAAAACTTCGTTGCCTACTTTTCACGTAAACGTGTAACTTAAGTCCTGAAACTCGACTTTATCGGAAAAACTGGCTTGCTAGTTAGTTAGATATTTTTAAATTTCTCTATTACAAAGAAACCCTTTGACCCGCAAAGTTTTTATTATCGCAACTCTAAATTCCTTACTTGGTCATTAATAATTTATCATTGGCTTGATTGTAAGTAAATTGAATTTTGCATAAATAAGAACTTTACCAAGAATCAATTTGAGATCTACGAGTATATTACAGTGCTTTCTCCGTTCTATATACCGTACCGTGCCCCTGCGCAGGATGAGGAAGTTACATATAATGTTTGTTGTGTCATTCCACGCGCGTCCGTCGCCGCGTACAGACTGGATGAAATTACCTGACCCAGATAAACTTAGGTGTACCACCATCACCGCAACAGCCTATTTACGTCCCACTGCTGGGCACAGGCCTCCTCTCATCATCAGAGGATTTTTGCTATAGTTCCCACGCACTTAGGTATAATTAATGACTTTTATCTTGTTATGTTATTGTTATATGTACCTATATGCTATGTTCTTACTTCTTATTAACCCTCTCGTGATGAGAGGAGGCCTGTGCCCAGCAGTGGGACGCAAATAGGCTGTAGTTAGAATTATAATCGTTCTCTGGAATATCTAAATATGACAAGAGGAAGAAAGACAAACCGCTGTAGCGAAAACTTTACATCACATATACCAGACCCATAACGTTTATTTCTATAAATAAAATTACGAAACGTTCCAAGTAAAACCGTATATTATGTTTGTAATCCCCACATTCGCCATTTACTTGACGCCAAGCAACCGCTCGACCCCTGATCCCTCTTCGTGTTGACATATTAGGAAACTACAAGTCGATGGAAAAATCTTTTCTTCATCCTTTCCAGCGATATTATAAACGTGGATGTTGTCTGCGCATATCTTAGCATCTCGACACCACTCTGGTATTTACTTTTTTAATTTGTTACTGTTGACAACCTAGACAACCTTTGTAGTAAGTCTATTTTTATTTTTCGTATTCCTCATCATGCAATTAAATGCACCTCATTATTAAATTGCTGTTAATTAAATAAAATCTAATTAGGCTGGGGTAATTCGGTGGGGCGTAAAGCGTGAAGCGTTGTTAGTCGACCCGTGTCTCGGTGACAAAGGTCGATCGTTGTCGATAAATCTGGCCAGATTATGTTCATTATCACACAATATATCTTAATTAAATTAAATCGTAATTTTATTAGAGAAAAATTTGAACCCCGGATAGCTTTTCACGTTCGAGAAATAGCCAATAGATGGCGCGACGTTAGTGCAAGAGATGAGAACACGTTCGCTTTTAATCTCAGTTTCTAGAACTCAGCCACGACTGCCACGAATTCTCTGTAAAATTAACACTCATAATTCTGGCAGTACCAGTGGCTTACGACCCACTACTGGGCACAGGCCTACTCTCATAACGAGAGGGGATTTCTATCTCATTTTTAGCAGTAGGTACTCGAACCCGAAACTCCGAATAGCCATTATCTCAGGGAAATCTGGTTCTTCGGGTTAGTAGAGTTGCCTCCTAATTCCTTTACCATTTTAAAATGTAAGAGGCCCCTCTGATATTGAAAGTAACCTTTTATTTATTTTAATAACCTATACAAAATTCACTAAAATGTTGGAGCATGTTACGTTTACGGGCATATATTCGTAAATATATATTCGTAAATATAAGAAGCTTCTCACGTACGACTGCTTATAGGCAGTTCTATGCTTGGTCGGCTCTTTATTGTGTAGGCGTGCGCTTTGTATGCAAAGGTCACGTCATATCTGCATAGGTATATGAAAATATATCTATAATGACGGTTTTATATGGTGTTACATTTAGACTGACAGGCCTGCTGCCTACGTAAACCATGAAACATACTACAAAGGCTCCTTATTCGGTTTAGCAGACCGCTAAAATGTTTCATTGGAAAATTCGACGCCTAAATGAGGGAATTGGCAGTTGAAGATGAAGTTCTCATACTCATTTATTGTACCATGGCGTTCACAAGATTAAATAAAAAAAAACAACGGGTTGCACTTCGGGAGTGCCGGCAGAAGTGAAAACTTGCACAGGCATACATTTTCGCCGCGCGGTAGAAAGAGAGGGGGGACACTTCCTCTCCTACGCCGCGCCGGCGGTCTATGGCTTCAATGACATAGTAACATTTTTTCGATCAGGTCACGTGTCCGTCTTACGGCAACGTGATCTGTCGCGAGTTTAACATTTTTTCCCCATCACAAAAAGTGCACAGCGCCGCTAAAGAAGTTTTCTTCGAAGTGACTCTTCAAATATGTAAAACATTTTTCACCACGACTTTCAATTTGATGCTTTATGGTATTTACGACTATAGATATGATACTGCCTAAACGGTGCTATAAACATTGCAATCGTACCATAGCCGAGGGGGAAGAATGATGTTATCGCATGGGGGAAGACGCGGTGTTAGAAGTAGCGCGTGTTATTGATTGTCCATTTTGAGTAATAGGTTTTTTGTGAACTTCCACGTTATTGAATTAAACAATCATTATTGAGTGTAATATCGGCATTTATGGCGGGATTTTCCGAACAGCATCGTGGCCAAGAGTAAACTGATTGATATGTGTATATTACATGTATTATTTCTTAAAAGTCCAAAAGATGAGTTTTCTTGTTATCTCAAGCTCAACTCATTGAATTTGATTAAGTATTGATGGTTTACAAAGTTAGTTATTCAAGGTGATTTCAAGTGATTTTGAGCAAAGTTCGTTTACGCTTATTAGAAGTAGACAGAAAATACAATGAAAATACCTTCTGGAACAGTAACGCTCAGCTTTCATTATTCTGATTTGAAGAAACGAAATATTACTCTCCGAAGTGCTGTGAAAAGTGTATGCTCGTACATTTCCTTTATCAACCTAGGATTTCCAATCGAAAGCTTTATTTCCAAATATAAACCAAACTCCCAAAGAGTGACGTCTTTAAACTTAAAACGTGGTGGAGCGGACTTGTTAGGATTAATGTTTTAGGGTCTCACCCTCGCTTTGCTCCAACCCAAAAAGACATACCTACACTCCAATTTCAAGCAAACTTGGACCCTTTAATGAGCTGTATTGTTGTAGAATTAAGAACCCAGGGCGGGTTTCAGGCGACGGCAGTAATGTTCTCTTTAGATTTTAGGTACCGCTTGATTACGAATATGTCTTGTAAAGCTCGACATTATAAGCCTTTATAATTGGTTAGATCGGGTGTTTAGAAATTCTGTTCGATTCTGGAACTAACGAATTATCAAAGACTGGTGCTATTTGTTTTTTACTGATTGGTATGTATTATGTATGTAAATATATGATGTGTGCCTCTGTGGTGCTGCCATCTTCCGTGTCCCAGCAAAACTAATGAAATCATTTCATCCAACCGTGACCAACATTACTGTGCTCTGTTCTAGAACGCCTTTCCGGCGATTTGAATACTAATAAATATTCCAAGTGACATTGGAGGAAGCCAAGTGCCGGTGCACTTTATTATCCAATTTACAAAGTAAAGCCCGTAACAATTTCGCAAATACGACGTGAAAACTGTTGACGCTCTTGTTTATCCAGCGCGAAGTCTAGAATATATCCCAAACAATTTTCTCGATGGAAATAATATCGTGTATATCCGGCAACGTGTATATATATCTACGGTACGAGTTGAGTACCGAGACGATGGATTTGTATGCAGACGGCCACTAGACTTACACGGTTAAATTTAATACACCAAGAATTACACAGGAATATAGCGCTGCTTAATAACGTACGTGAGCTTCGAGAATAATAAAAATGTTTTTGTACGTGATGGAAAATGAATGAAATGATTCGTGCGCTTAATACAGTGTGATAATGAGTTCGATGCTTTGAATAACGTTTTGGAAGGATTTAGTTGGACTGTGCAGCTCTTTGCTTTATTATTTTCAAGTATTCACACCTCGTCGGCAGTCATTTATGACATGACATACTTATTTAGTTAATGTACTTTTTTTCTGTTATCCGGAACAGCATTTTGCACGAAAGATATAGAGGGTTCCTCTTACGAACATCTTAAGTATTAAAAATATATAAATATGCTAAAAACACCAGTGAGCCTTAGATCTCACCCACCACAACCACTCATTCGTTGTATAGCATACGTTCATGAGGGTACATGACACACGGCTTGCTTGCGGCTTGCGTTTACTTTGTAACGTACACGAGCTGCACACGTGTTCGGTGTGACGCTGACGCGGGCTTGAATAATACTCGAGCATGGTCCAAAGAACTCCTCAACCTTCCAGGTCCTTTAGATGTGATTGTGTGTAGGTACCCACGCTACGCCTGCTTATGCAACTCTCCGTCTGCATACAAAACACGTTGCAGTCTAGAATGCACTTTATAACGAAACTTTAAACGAATTTCTTCTACGTGAATTATTAAACGCTCCCTCGCTCCGTAGGTCATTATAAAATTGTGCTTCTGTAGTTCCCGGTGATTGGGTTTTGAGACTTTCCAGTTTCGATAAATTTTCAATTCAATATGTACAACGTACCTACATACCTATGACTTACATATACACAGGTGATTCTTCCAATATTCAAAACTACCTACTTGACTACAAATCTGTCAAATAATTTAAATCGAGGTTGTAGTCGGATAGAAATAAATCACATCTAACATTTGTGTCATTTTAATGTATTTTAAAATAATGAAACAGGTGGAATCTTGGATAAAATTTATTATGGATATAGACTAACATGAGAATAGGACATAGTATACCTAATATTTATTTGTTTGTCACTTACTTCCTCCTTGTCTTTCCTTTTTTTGTTGGTTTGTTTGGCTAATTTCTAACTTTACGCTTTCTCTACCAGTCTCGTTGCATTATCTTCTTATTCTATCAGTTAGACTTATTCCCACGTAATGGACACGGGATCGCCGCGTGTAACACCGTGGTACACTTCTAGTGATCAATAAACCACTCAACAGCTACCATAAAGCCATTCGCACGGCTCGGCCCGACCGCACAGGATCTGAAACTGTATAAACATCTCTTATATTTCTCTGACGGCTAAATCCCGGTGAAGAGCTCTAGCTGCCCAGATTCCGCCACCGTTGTTTTGTGAAAAGTGAAAAGTAGCTGATATGTCAATATTAATACGCTTGTGTTGCTTCATGTGCGATTTGATATTAAATAAATAGTTAGGTACTCGCATTGACCTGTATAAGTAATAACATATGGACGAACAGTGCCTAACAGAATATGTCAAAATATATGGAGCAAACTGACATTAGAAAATACGTTCCAAAATGCAAATAACGCCTCTTTATAACGAAGGCCAAACGGGTGCCCGAGCTGTTCGGGCACCCGTTTTGACGGGGCCATCCATTTTTCTCCGATGGGTACTCGCTATATCATCAAGTTCTCAACGTGTAGACACTAGGAAGTCGGTAGGTACAAACAAAACACAAAAGCGACGAATAAGTATATATCAGCACTTAACCGGATGACAATTATAATTAACCTACCACTTACACGTAAAGCTGCATAAATGCTTATTTAAACTTACAATCCATAAAGTAAAGCACTAAACCCAGCCAATTAGCGGGAGGACGACGACTGCCCTCTACGCAAGAAACAACTACACCTATCTCGATTTTATCGAGAAAATATTTTTACATCACCCTTGGCCGTAAAGTGGGATTTTCTGCCCGCTACGCGGAGAGAAAATCTCACTTTTTGGCCAAGGCAAGACGTAAAACTTTTGACAAACCACGGGCGGTAATTCGTAAAGCCCCAGATCGCATATTTATGGCCCTCACCTTCGGTTCGGGCCACAGAAACCTGTGATCTGGGACATTTACGAATTCACCACCCTAGGTCTGTAATGTACTATTACAATTTCCAAGATTTCGTCACAACACGATGATCGATTTTTGTAATTTTAATTTTATTTATTAAAGATCCAAATATATCGCAGAGTTTAAAAAATAGTACATTACAGACCTAGGGTGGTGAATTCGTAAATGTCCCAGATCGCAGGTTTCTGTGGCACGAACCGAAGGTGAGGGCCATAAATATGCGATCTGGGGCTTTACGAATTACCGCCCGTGGTTTGTCAAAAGTTTTACATCTTGCTTTGGACAGAAAGTGAGATTTTCACTCCGCGTAGCGGGCATAAAATCCCACTTTATGGCCAAGGGTGATGTAAAAGTACATTAAAGGCTGCAGAAGCCGGAAGGGCTTATTAGCAGCCAGTGAGTTCAGATTTATATATAATTGTCTTATGCTAAGTAGTTTATAGTAACAATGTTAAAGATGATGATTAATTTCGAAACATGTGTCGTTCTTTAAGTTCTAAGTAGTACCTACTTATTATTTTTCCGAAAAGCTATTTCTACGTGAAATTTAAGTATGCTACTCCGTTACTACGCCAAAGCAGAAAACGAAATGAAATTTTATATACATTTAGGAGATGTTTGTTTTAATTGTTTTGCTGGCTTGGAATGTGTTGGTGTAATATTCTTTTTTCTGGATTATAACCCGGTCTCTATGTCGGATCGGAACACATTGTTATATCCCTACTCTAGACCTGGAGAGGAGTGGTTGCGCTCCATGCGAGCACGAGATCCTACCCACCTAGCTATGGTTTTTTACGACGCCTTTAAGGACGTGTACTTCGTGCACTTAGATATTAAAAAATAGTAAATAAATAGTTCTGTATAAATAAATATAGAAGCCTAGCTCGTTTAAAGTATAAGATGAAGCAAATGAAATATTTTTTCGCTCTCCTGTCTAAAAATGGTCGTAACTGAGATACTTGATTTTCGCGCAGCGCAGGGCGTCGCGGTCGCGCATTCTGCGCGGGCGCACGCGTCAACGGCCGCAGGTGGCTCGCCATTGGCTGCCCACCGCCCGACAGGGTTGCCGCTTAATTGATTTAATTGCCAGCTTTTACTTAAGTGAACCTGTTTAGTGCGAAATTGATATGGTCTGAGGTAAATTGTTCATTTTTGACGTAGTGATTCACCTCGATCTGCGTGTATGAAATCCCATTTTTAAAGTGCCTCTTAATTGTTTTGCTCATTGTCATACATAGCTATATATTACATATGTTTTGTGTGTGGTTATATGAAAAGGTTAATCGTTAAGTCGTGATTTAAGTGGTTGTGTTTCCAATCCAATCTAGCCATTGTTATACACTGCCAAGTTTCAGATGGGGGGGAGCTATTGAGGCCAGTACTTTTTCATAGTAAAAATTGTCTTTGAAGTTTTGTAACGTACCTAGTCACCGCCGTGTTTGTTGTTTTCAATACTCAGTCCTTACTTGGTGATGTTTATATGACTTTTATTTTTACCTCCGGCTGTTACCTACTTAACCACCTATTGTTCCTGCTAAAATATTCATTTTGCATGAAAAGTTTCTCTCTTTGTTTGCAATAGCGAATGCGCTGCTGCATTAATAAATATTGTGTACAAATGGGTCTGCGTGTATCATACGAGTAGTATATTTTATTGTTTGTGTGATGTGCAGTTGAACTGGGGGATAATAAACTCCGGACACGATATGACGTGCCGTGTGAAGTATTTTTGAAATAAGTGTGTTTTGGCAGTTTCGTAGGGAGGTAGAGATCTTCTACTATCTAATCTAAAATCCCGCGCCTTCACATTTCAAAACGCTGCAATGTATTTAAAAAACACCACCAACACTCTCAACATATGTATGTGCGTGCTGAGACAGCCATCAACTTTGCGTTGAGAGTGTTGATGGTGCTTTTTAAATATGTAACAATAATAAAAATTAAGCGTTTTGAAATGTGACGGCGCGGCGCTTTAGATAGTAGAAGATCTCTATTTCTAGTTTCAGATATGTACAAAAAATACTTTTTCTTAGAAATGAGATGAGTACAAAAAATTCGGCAAACTTCAAGATCAAAATTTGTGTATACTGTATTATGTAAGCGATTAATCATGTGACTGTTCATGCGAATGTTGTTATTGTTAGAAATATCTTGATTACTATCCCTCAGGTAATGTCACTATTCTTGTTTAATTCAGTTGCAAGTTTATTACGACGTAGTGAGTCGAACAATGTGCACCTTGAACAAAGGCTACACGTGTTGAAACACAGATATACATGTAAGTATATAATAGACGAGAAAGTGCTTTTTCAACCTTAACGACAAATAAATAGAAGTGAGAAATTGTTAACAAATAAGGTCTTGCAGACGATACTTACTTAGAAAAATGCGCCTGACAATTGACATTGATATTCGCTTATTATTATAATAACTCTAATATATAAAATTCTCGTGTCACAGTGTTTGTAACCAAATTCCTCCAAAATGGCTCGACCGATTCTTATAAAATTTAGAGTGTATGTTTAGTAGGTCTGGGAATAGGATGTAAGCTATTTTCCATACCCAAAAAAAAATCTACGGCGGTACGAAGTCCGCGGGTTCAGTAATCCCACAAAAACCATATCACTTACGCTGGCTGCAATAAATTTATGATTGTACCTACAGTTAACAGCAAGTGTCTCAACGTGGACATAAATTTGCGATACACTTTTATGACAATACAGACGTGTCACTTATTATGTCCACGTTGGGATAAAACCACCACAACAACAGACTATTTACGTCCCACTGCTGGGCACAGGCTTCTTTTCTTCACTCTGGATTTGGCCTATACTCCCCACGCGGGCCCAGTGCGGATTGGAGACCACGTTGGGACATCATTTATTATCATCAATGTGCACAGGGCTGAAGGATTTCCCATACAAGTTATTCGTCTTTTTTTAGCCGCTACTTTAGACTTTTCCCAGAACCATGGGGAATTGAACAAAAAAAGAATCAGCCAAATCGGTCCAGCAGTGTTCAAGGCTCAGCCAGACTAACACACGGCGATTCATTTTTATATACAAGAAGATATGTTACAGTGAATCTCGCCTTACGCCCAGATGACATTATCTGATACTTGTCTATGAAGTTGAATTGTAACTGACAGCCACGTAAAATCCAATAAAAATATGATGTAAATACTCGAAGTAATAGAAAAACTCCGCGAAGTAAGAAACCGCTGGACAAACTGTCCTGCAATGCGACTGCAACGCAAAACTCGTTATTATTTCTGCTACAGCCCCGTTTTAATTATCGCCGTATCATTCCGCCTCTTGAGTTTTACCTCAGAGACATCGCCATCACGTAATGCGATCGTTTCTCTACTGCGGACAGTAGTTAGTTTTGTGTCATTTTACGGCGAAGTGGGAATGATTTTTAATTCCATAAATAATACTGCACTTAGTTTTGAAGTTAATGTACCTAGAAAAACAATGCTTAATACAGAAAATCAGTATTTCTGTCTAGTTTACCTTTTGCCGATCAATGTTTTTCATTGCAGAAGCTTAGTGTAAGTCGGTTAGTGTATTCCCTTGTAACGTACATTTGTAAGTTATGGTTCACGTTATAAAATAAACGCTACTTATAATTTTACGAGGATATCTATGTTTTACAACACATGTTGTCAGCTATAACTATTGAAGTCTTGGTAGCTGGTTCATTTTATCGAAAATGGTTTCGATAATGCCAAGCAATTACGTTCAGTGAATCATGATTTTGGAACTGACGAAGATACGACATTGCAGCTTCAATGTCTTCTCTAAGAACTAGTGCTATCGTGAAACTCCTGTTTTAATGTAAAGATGGTCTCACGTTGCTCAAACAAAGTTAGAATATAACTCTGGACGCAGTTGCGAGTTTTAAACCACTTCTAAGTGATTGTGCAGTGTTCTCTAGTTTATAACAGTAGTTGCCTTGTTATCTCAGTTTATATGATTGGACGCGTTCGTTACTATGTTTGAGAAAGTACATTAATTTTCAGTATTAAACCTTATTCCTTAAATGTAAAAGTTTAAGTTTGAAATTTATCTTTAGACAATTTAAAAAATAAAAGACAGAAAGACAGAGATATATCTCTGTCTTTCTCCTGATGAATTTAAACATATCAATTTATACCATACTAAAATATTATGAATGCGAAAGTGTTTGTCTGTTTTTTTTGTCAATCTGGTAGGTAAGTACCTCTTCATGCTTTAATTGCTGGTCCGATTTAGAAATAATGAAAAAACATTTATTCATGACATTACACAACACACACATAATTTAGATGAAATTTTTGTATGGAGATAGTTTGAGTGCCAGGAAGGGAGGCTTCTTTTTATCCCGAAAAAACTTCCCACGGGATTCCGCGGGAACGCTGTAACCGAATTCCAAGCGTACAATGACGCGGGCAGAAGCTAGTTCTCTTTTCTCTTTTCTTATTATCTCTTATTCTGTATAGGTACATAAAAAAAAATCAAAATCCAATGGTCTATACGCCTTCAAAAGTCACTATGTAATTATTCGTTACGAACTTTGTTGATCCTTATAAAATATTCCACCTACGTACACTAAACACTAGTGACCGACCGAAACATGTTATTTTGCCGAAACCGAAACCGAAACCGAAGGTTCGGTTTCATTGTAGTTTCGGCCGAAACCGAAACCGAAACCGAACCTTTTATAAAATAAAAATAAAAGTCCTTAAAAAGTCGAAAAAATGTAAGTAAGCCCGTTTTTTTCTAAAATTAATATCTCGCCGACCTATAATTACAGGTTTCTACTTTCAAAGATTTCATCATCATCATCATCATTTCAGCCGAAAGACGTCCACTGCTGGACATAGGCCTCCCCCAAGGCTCGCCACTCAGACCGGTCCTGTGCTACTTGCTTCCACCGGTTTCACGCGACCTTCACGAGGTCGTCGCTCCATCTTGTTGGAGGCCTACCGACAGCTCGTCTCCCGGTTCGCGGGAGCCACTCGAGAACTTTCCGGCCCCATCGGCCATCAGTCCTGCGAGCAATGTGCCCCGCCCACTGCCACTTAAGGCTCGCAATTCTTCGGGCTATGTCGGTGACCCCAGTTCTACTGCGGATATCCTCATTTCTGATTCTATCACGCAGAGAAACCCCGAGCATAGCCCTCTCCATTGCCCTCTGAGTGACTTTGAGCCTTCTTATGAGGCCCATCGTAAGCGCCCACGTCTCGGAACCATAAGTCATCACTGGCAACACACACTGGTCGAAGACTTTCGACTTGAGACACTGCGGTAATTTGGACGAAAAAACACTGCGAAGCTTCCCGAACGCTGCCCAGCCGAGTTGGATTCGACGATTGACCTCTTTCTCGAAATTGGACCAAGGGCCAAGGGTCGTCGGTTTTGGTAGCCGGGTCTCTGCCGGGGATTAACTTTAGCACCCCCTGCCCCGCCGCTACCGGAGCCAGGAATAGCGGGGCCGCCGGGGACTGGGGGTCTGGGCATTGATTGTGGCACTTTCTTGGTCCCAAGTATATAGATCCCTTGGGGGGGATTGCCATAGTCGCCACGCTTGGCAGGCGGGTTGGCGACCGCAGTTTGATGAAGGTAGTTCTCGGAGGACGCTGCTGCCCATCCTCCGGTTTATCCCTTAGTCGCCTCTTACGACACCCACGGGAAGAGAGGGGGTGGTGCAATTCTTTGCCGGCACCACACGGACCAAGATTTTTTCAAAGATTTATCACAATGAAATTTCAGCACAGTTACAGAGGTTCTGTTTGAAAATTTAACTACCCTATGAAGTGAAAAAAATACATTATTTCAAATAAGGTACGATGTTGTAAGTTTCGGCGCGGCCGAAAGGTTCGGCCGTTTTTGGCCGAAACCGAAACTCGGGCCGAAACTTGATTTTTTGGCCGAAACTGGCCGAAACCGAAACCGAAACCGAAATTTCGGTCGGACACTACTAAACACCCTCATAAGCCCACTAATATTATGTATCTTCAGTTGATTACCACAATACAATGGATTCAGTGAGAGTACAGTCTAACAAACCAAGCACGTTGTTCAAGGTCGCATTCGGTTTTGGTGAGAAAGACAAAGCAAAACTCGGATCCAATTTAACCGTTTTTATTATCCATACAAATTTTCAAAATAACAAATTCGCTGCTTGAACTTATGGACGAGTAATCTAAGTGAACACAACGATAGCGCGATGAAAATCGACGTGTCCGTAACAGCGACATCTATCGGGACATAAATCAATTTAGCCGATTCTCAGCTTAAACACACGTCTTGATAGAAATAGGGGGTGAGGGGAAATCATAGACTAGATATCCTGAAGACGCCGCATCGGTGAAGTTTTGCATTGAAAGAATGCTGCCAAAAATAACGGGGCGAGGGGATGGCTGGCTGCGTGATAAGTTCATGCTGCGGGAGTTACCGTGACAACATGTTTTAGACGTCAATGCCGGTTGAAATCACTATATGCGGTTGACACTTCCTATATATCTTGACTAAGCGAAGCCTTCAGGATTAGATGTCTATGGGGCGAGATCGAAAAATAACTGTATTGAGCTATTAAGTACATATGTGGTTTAGGATCACTGGTTGTCGGCATTATAAGCGGCGTCGGCATGTTTCACGAGATCAAATCGACTTTACTGTACTGTTTATACTATGGTGGTTGAGAATATGTATATTACCTATCTCTTTCTAATGAACGGCTAATACGGCTATGCTCCTCTAGATTAGAACAATCTGCTGCCTTTAGCAGATTGTTCAGCAGGTTGTTTGTTGTCATCTTTGATCTCTACGTTGCATTTTAATCTGTCCGCTACACATGTTTATTAATTATAAACTTTAATGAAAGTTGGTTGCCATTTGCCATTTAACCCCACACGTGTGTAACGAACAACCCGCAGCCGCCCACTCCTGTAATGTGCCTAGAATAATAATTAAGATCGTTTCCAAGGATTCCCATGTTGAATTGAATATTATCCTCCGAATGATTATTTAAAAATTACGCGAAAAAGTGAATTTAAAATCCTCCGTCCACACAAAGAAAGCTAGTAATATTCATAGATCATAATCAAAAGCTATGATGCTTGCAAAATAAAAATGTACAAGGGGAAATTGCTGCTTAAGGGACGTTTGATGTACTCTGATATATTTTATTAATTTACTAGCGACCTTGGCGTTTGAGATTATCGCGAACAAATAGACTGACAGACGTAGTGATGTTTTAACATTTTTAATATCGCAACTTTATGTGGTACTATAGTTAAAGAACTCCTAGGTTACCTGTAACAGCGATATTCCTAGGCCTTAGGAATCTCAGCCATCCCATGTGCCTTCATATCGGCTAATGCGAAGTCTAATGCAGCACGTACGTAGTTTTTCCATGATCACTATCAAGTCTTGTTAGATCGAGTTTGCAACAGTATACAGTTTATTTCTTTCACATTCCTTAATCTGTTAATATATTTTTTTAAACAATTTGTATACCTTATTATGCTTCATATGATGCTTGGAAGGAAGATGATCAATGCGATTAACATTAATTTTATTGTGTTTGTGTTATATGCTGTTGCTATAAAGTAACGAACTTAAGAATTCAGGTACATACCATCTTATTGGTTTAGTTTTAAAGATCTTTGAAGTGTCACAATAAATAAAGCGCTCATTAAACGTTGAATTACGTTATGTCGTTTACTTATGGTGGAGAAGTGCGTGACCCAACAGACTACCCTGGGTGACAGCAAAAAAAATCTAAACTTCTTACCGTTACGTTCTGTGCACTGTCCGCGGTAAGACTAGTAAGCCGGGTAATGTAAAATAGTAATTGGCCAATCACACGTGGTCGATTGACCGCGCCGCAGCGGTTCGTGATTTCAGCGCCTCAAGAGAGAGAGGTCATAAGACCAGTCGTATTTATATGGGAGATTGTCTTTTCAACCGTGGTTCATGCACGCACGTCATTGGGATTTTATTTCAACTTATCGAATCAAGTTGGATGTGTCTTTTGATTTGCTTCCATATATCCTCATATTTTATTGCAATGTCCGAGAAGATGATTATCCGAGATTCTGAGCTAGCGGTCATCCATTATTACACCTGTACATCTTCACTTAAAACGAGCCGAAAGCACAATTGCCCTAATAAAAATTAATAACGTACCTACCTATTCAAAAACCTTTATATAACATTAGCATAAAACATAATAATTCAAGCTCGCGCGGATCACCGAGCAATCTAGGCGTCGTAACTCGGACTCCTTTGTTCCGATCGCAATCTCCATAAACCAGCTAAACACCTAGCCGAGATTCCCCATCGGGGGAGGCCAGGGCCACCCGGCAACCCCCCCTCTTTAGATATGCGGGAGTTAAAGTGCCCTATGATTTCGCGACTTCGCCTGTTCGTTCGGGCGTTTTTTTTTAACCTCAAAACCATAGACGGTCTCTACCTGTCTTAAGGTCTGATTTGCGATGGTACATTGGTGATTTGAAAGGTTGCTATTTGCTATTTAATAAGCGACAAAAACGAAGGGTTCGAGATGGGTAAGAGTCATTCAGGTTTGGTTTTAATGTACGGTTGCACCCTTTTGCTAATTTGTGTTAGGGAGGAGTCGCTCTTGCGAAAAAGTAAAAAAAAGGAAACCAATAATTTATATGACAATGAACATTTTGTGTTTTACGTACGTTTGTTCGTGATTATAAGGTTCCATTCACTTGTCCACAGGTTTACCGTCGCGTCGAGAAAGCGAGTTCAAGAAGCCCTCGCATGCGCCGCAAAACGGTCGCGTGCACCATCGCCCTTATGTTCATACGAAGGTAAAATTGTCACATACCTATACCAACTATATTATAAGAATTCGGTTATAGCGTTTCCGCGGGAATTGAGTGTTTAAATTATATACTAAAACCTTCCTCTTGAATCACTCTATCTATTAAAAAAAAACCGCATCAAAATCCGTTGCGTAGTTTTAAAGATTTAAGCATACATAGGGATATAGGGACAGAGAAAGCCACTTTGTTTTATACTATGTAGTGATTATTGATGTTGAAGAGAAACAGTTTCACATAAAATTAAGAGACCTCTACAAAGTAGGTAATCGCCGCTTGTCATAACCAGTGTCCCTTTTGTTAGTTATGTTAGTCCCTAACTTAAACTTAAATCTAAGATCTTAGATGTATACATCTAACAGACTATAGTCTCCAAGGGTCCAGAAAAAAAAAACATGAGGATGGCCTCCATTGTCCAATTTCATAGTTGTCGACAGTCTCAAAATGTCAATAAATAATGAAATACATCACGTACAGGCAGCGTGTGTTAAACCCACACTCGAACTTATAAGCTAAACTAAAACTCCACAAACCTATGATTATGAAAATTGTTTACTGTCAGAGAGCAGAGTGTGTTGCTTCCTTTTTGAAAACTTTTACTCCCGGCTTCCACGAGCGCGTAATACTGTGAGATACAATGTTGATTGTTGACCGACCGACTCGGTGGAATGGTAAACAAACAGATTTAGACGCTATTGGAAAATGAGATCGAGCATAATAATAGGCTTATTTCCTATTCTATACTAATAATAAGTCTGTTGAAGAAGTCGCGTCTGTAACTTGAAAATTAAAACGATACTGAACACAAAATAACGATTTCTAGAAAAAAAATACTGTATGTATGTTTAACTCGAAAACTACTAGACGGATTGCTACAAAATTTGGTATGGGGGTAGTGGACACTGGTCAACATATGGGTTACTTTTTATCCCGAAAAAACGCATAGTTCCCGCGGGAACGCTATTACCGAATTCCACGCGAAGTCGCTTGCAGAAGCTATACTCACTATAACTGTAAATTGACTGGAAAAGATATTAAACTTCTGTAGTCTGAATTCTATAAAATAAATCCATCAGTGCTATGTTTGTTGGCGAAAGATCTCCTTAAGGGGTTAGTCGAAATTGTATATTTCTTCAGAATTTACGACTAGTTTATCTTCACCTCTTTGAACAACTTTATTATCATACACAATTTAAATGACCGTTTCATTCTAAATACCAGTTCAAGCTAGCTAATACTAACCAAAATCCAGTTTAAATGTATCCAATTAAGAGCCAAGCTCCGACTAAAAGCCCGTATTAAAAATGTCTAAAGCTCTGTTATCGCTAAATAAGCCACGGTCGGAGTAAAGCTCTGGAAGTTCGCGCAAGTTTCGGTTTTGAAACTTAGCACAAAAATAAAATATGGCTGCCCGCGAGAAACTCTGCTTTTGTTATAATAACGTTGTTTTCAAACTTCTGTTTAGACCGGGACGCTGTGGTTTAACGATGACTGACGAATCAAGCTTGACGCTTTTCTTCCTTGCAAGTTGAAGGCACGTTCCGGGAATTTCATGAAAAAAAAAAAAAAAACCGTTTTTTTTTGTTTAAGTCAATAGAGGTAATTAGGTTGATTAAATGCTAAAAAATTGATTTTCAATTTTATAAATGATAATAAGATTTGTAATAGTTATTAGGTACGTATGTATGTCTATTTAATATAGTTGTCGTCTCAACGTGTTTCTTTAGAAATACGGCGATATGAGATTGAAACACCTAAAAACCCTTGCTCCTATAAAAAAAACCATATGTGTCAATTTAAATTATTTATGCTGCACACATTCCCTATGTGGTAAAATTATGCCAGTGTATTCTCGCGATCTCGCGTTCGCAATTTTCGAGTTTCACTCGTATACCCCGCCATATTTTAGTAATGCATGCTATGATAGTCTAGCTAGGTAGGTACTGTATTCATCGGGTAGTTTTCTTATTATCATGATCATGACAGCAGAAAGACGTCCACCGCTGGACAAAGGCTCCCCCAAGGCTGGTCACTCAGACCGGTATTGTGCTACTTGTTTCCACCGGATTCCCGTGACCTTTACGAGGTAGTCGTTACATCTTTCTTATTAAGCACAACATTCATTAATGAACTGTCACTCCAGAGCGATGGACCCGGGGTGCCACCGGCGCCCGCGCATCGGCCGCCGCCGCTGCGGATACCCAACGGCGTGCAATCACAAGTGAGTTCAACTTTACACCTGGAAAATACAAGTGTCCTTCTTGTATGCTATGTATACAGGGTGTCCTTAGATCGGTTGGTATGGGCAAGTCTTAAACTATCCATTAACAATGCGAAAGTAACATGTCTGTCTGTCTGTTACCTCTTCACGCTTCAACCGACTTGACTGATTTAGGGCCTTATCCCACTTGCGATTTGCGAGCGTGTTTTGTATGGAGGCGAACACGCCGCGAGTTCGCCGCGTACGAGTTTTGTATTGAAAAACGCTTTCAACTCGCTCGCAAATCGCAAGTGGGATAAGGCCCTTAGATGGAATTTGTTATGGGGGTCCCGGCCACTTTTTATCCCGGTGAAACGCATAGTTCCCACGATAGCCGAAATTCACGCTGGCAAAGTTGCTGGCAGAAGGTAGTAAGTACTATATAAGCCTAAGGGCCTTATCCCACTTGCGATTTGCGAGCGTGTTTTGTATGGAGGCGAACACGCCGCGAGTTCGCCGCGTACGAGTTTTGTATTGAAAAACGCTTTCAACTCGCTCGCAAATCGCAAGTGGGATAAGGCCCTTAGCCTATCTCCTTCCCCGGGACTCTGAACTATCTCCATATCAAAAACATCGAAATCGGTCCAGTGGTTTAAGCGTGAAGAAGGTAACTCTGTCTATCTGCTTGTTACCACAAGCAGATAGACAGAGTTTACCTTCGCATTTATAATATTAGTACGGGTATGCAAGAAGGATGCTTGTTATTAGGGACTTAAGTAAATCTACACACTCTTTTATCCATAAAACAAAATTCATACAGTCAATACGCTAACAGGTATGAAAAACGTGATTACTAACATGTGCGACACGTTTCTGTTATCATAGCCGTATGAATATGTGTACGTGTGATAATATACGTGTGATCACGTTTTCCATCGGTATTTTTTCTCTAGATGCGTTTTTAAAAAACCAGAAAATTAAATAATATAGTAAATTGGGTAAAGTCTTTAGCACTACCATAGCCAATCGATTGTACAGGCAACAAAAAAAAAACAACGGGTTGCACTCCGGGAGTGCCGGCAGAAGTGAAAACTTGAATATTAACGTTGTGCATTTTGGAATGGTTAGGGAATAATTTTGCACGAATTGCTTTATTTATTATCAGTACTATTATTTATGTGGTAAAATACAATATTACATTTATTGCGCTATCGTAAAACATGACAATTTACATTACATTAAAAATTTAACACTTCAGAACTATTACCATTACTTATTCGATCAGGTGACGTGTCCGTCTTACGGTCACGTGATCTGTCGCGAGTTAAACATTTTTTCCCCATCACAAAAAGTGCACAGCGCCGCAAAGAAGTTTTCACTTCATAAACAAACTGCAATGTAACTATTACTGACCCAGTGGCATATTCCATCTTAGGCCTCAGGGTAGGCAGTGCATTCGAGATCTTTCGGTTTCTTAATAAGAAATCATACGATTTCTGTTTCCATGGGCCGCAGTGACCTTTACCATCAGGAGGCCTGTGTGCTCGATTGCCTATCATACTTTTTTATTATTATTATAGCCTATAAAGTGTCCCACTGCTGGCCAAAGGCCTCCCCTGTTTTTCGCCACTCTCCTCTATTTTGTGCAAGCTCCCGCCAATCTGGGTCAAATGCGTCCAAGTTGTCCCGCCATCTCCTTTTGGGTCTGTGGGAAGTATGCAAGGAAACAACCGTATGCAAATAGAACTCGTTTATTACTGAGAAGTCAGAATGCCGGGCGCGATGTGTGTGACGTCACGCGCATAGGTACACATCATCTCCTCCCATCATAGTCATGGGAACCTGGAGATCAAAGAGTTAACATTACTGATCTACTTAAGTACTACTAAATCTTAAACTAAAAATATACTCCTCTTCTCCGCCTTTGATTGTCTTTTGATTGCCTATCATGCTACATGAAAAAAAGTTTCACGCACTTGCCCCAACTGACCTTATTAGAAACAAGCCTACAAAACACATAATACATTAATATGAATACGAGACTTCGACCGAAGGTGTGTTAAAAATAGCGAACGCAAGAAATAGTTTTTTTGATTGATGCCCGTTTACACTGTGCGAAGTAGACAAATGCGGGGTGTCTCGCTCGTCTCGTATAAGCGGCGTTTTGTATCGACGGAATAAATTGGAAGGTTATTTGGATATAAAACTGTAGCTAACATTTTTCATAGAATTTGGTATACCTCGTGTAGGTACTACAATGCTCCTTTATATCACTAACGAGCCTTGCCATTTTTACAGATGTTATAAGGTACATACCTACCTATATATTACAATGCAAATAATATAATATTATTATTATATATGTAGATAAAATGAAACGTAACCATTAAAAAATGACGCAATGTTGACATGATTTCAATGACTCCGTGGAGTAATGTAATAATTTCATGTTGTTGCCTGATAGTAACAGTAGCAGTAGTCTAATTTAATACTAAAATAGACGAAGAGACATACTTAAACGTCAGTTAATTAGGTACAGTTTGTAAAACATTTTAATAATTAATAAGTCATTTTCACAATATATTGCCAAACCGTAGTTATAGTTAAGATTTAAACAATGTTTTTTATGTGATTTACATGCAAACTAGCTTTAGAATTGATGTAACAATCATTGGTAGACCAAATAAGTAAATAGTAATCAGTGTTTTAGCACTTCGAGATAAAACGCTCGGTTGCCAGAAGCACCGATCCGTTGAAACGAACTACAATAACAATACAATAGTTTTACTGCCTTTAGCCTCGTGAATCATACTGCACCGTAAAGGGCCCCTGAATAGCCCACCACGCTAAGGAGGCGCTTTGTGTGTATATAAAACTAGTTATAATCGCATAATATTTCACTATCGACGAATTTCACGATATTTTATTTTGTCTTGACTACGTAAATGCAAGAGCAAAAGTATGTTTCCTGTCGAAAAGTTAAAATAATCCAACGATATAGTTCAAGGGTCTTTACCTACCTAGGTACTCTGTCAAATGTTTTGATGCTTCGGCAGAGTGGGAAAATATCTTTGCCTGTACCAATAATGAAGTATTTTATAAAGTTTCAAAAGTACATACAAATATATTGCAGTTGAAATACAGTTGGTTATTATGATGTAATTTTTCTTTACATTAACCAAATCTGTCTTAGTTTACAATTAAATAATAAAGCCCCCTAACTCAGAGCTAGCATTGCTAAATGGACCTAAGAAATTAAAATGGTAATAAACATTATGAAGCCGTAATTAACTACACGAAATTTCATTACGTGGACTACATCGTAAACGTTTGTTTATGGACAATAAAACATAGGAAACTATTGCATGGCTCCTTTCCACTTTTAAACGTTTAAAATGGGCTAGTTACTTTTAAAATTGACTGTCCACTCTTGGTGTTTTATTTAACTCTTATTTGCATAATGGCAAGGTTCCATTTCTGTTTTCAGAGTGCAATCGACAGCTGTCAACCGCCAATAGAGAGCATTTTAAAGGTAAGCTATTTTTACGTTATTTACGGCATTTCACAACGCCGCTGGGAACTCCCCTTACCGTTCGGCCACAACTTCGAGCGACAGCGGTAGCGGCGAGCGTTTTAGGACTTGACACATTGCGCGATCGTGACGCCCGCCGCGCGAGTTGCTGTCCAATGGGCGCAATATACAAATAAATATCTTGCAACATATCACACAAATTGAGCTAGCTGTAAACTAAGCAAAGCTTGTACTATGGGTGCTTGACAACGATTTAAATACTTATATAGAGAAATACATCACTACATAGTATAAAACAAAGTCGCTTTCTCTGTCCCTATATCCCTATGTATGCTTAAATCTTTAAAACTACGCATGCGGTTTTTTTTAATAGATAGTGTGATTGAAGAGGAAGGCTTTAGTATATAATTTAGTATAGTTTAACACTCAATTCCCGCGGGAACGCTATAACCGAATTCCACGCGGATGAAGTCGCGGGCAGAAGTTAGTATGTACATATAATACTACTCGTAAGACACGTAAACATCTATGACCCGGGTACAAACGTTTCGTGCTCATCATACAAAGTTTGCCGCTAGCGGAATTCGAAGCCGCGACAGTCGGAACAGTAAGCAGGGTCACTACCAACTGAGCCAAAGCTGTCGTCATTATGTCAGTAAAACGCCCGCCGCCACCGCTGCCGCGCGAAGTTGTGGCCGCGCTATTAGCGATGATCTCGAACTGTTTACGTTCTATTTTTGTATCGGCAGAGCGTCTTATTTATTTACCGAGACGCGGTAGCAGGTCAAGTGATCTGTGTTTGAAACAAATCGTTACGTAGGTATTTGATGAAAAAAGCCCGTGACACAGGAACTACCGCCTCTCGTGCAGATTTTTGGAGGTTAAATCTCAAGTACAGTATATTTATATGCATAATTTATTGTAAAACAATAAATTATGCCACTGCGGTTTTCGTTAAAAAAAAACGACTTGAATCCATCTGTTTAATTTAAAAACGTGTATGAATTCCCTAATCTGCACTAGATCCGCATCTAGCCCGAACCTAAAGAGAGATGCCCAGCCACACGGCGGACACGGCCTATAAAAGCACGATTTCGAACACAATTCGAATGAAGTGACAGTGATGTTTGCGTGCGAGGACGTCTGTACACTTGTAAATATGTGTGTACCACTACGCGGGCCAATGATTCACTCTCCATCCCCGAATGAAACAAATGACGGTAAGGGCGAGTTGGGCGCGAGTTTTAGCGATTCAGGCGGGTGGCCATTCTGCATGTAGTACTTACTATTAAATATTCAGTGGCCCAGCATTAGTATAATAATCTAATGTGATGATATTCTATTCCTATGACGTTACGAATTTTCAATGAACGCTTATACAAAATTAAAGGCACAATTCCGCGGAAAATTGATGTGTCATAGCCGATTTTCAGACTCGTGTCATTGTTTTACCTACCTACAGTTGTCGCTAGTATTTTCTTATGTGTCATTCACTCAAGTAACTTTAAATACATCGTGTTTAACTTATATCGTAAATCCTCTCGGTAAATACCAAGCGAAATGAGCTATATTAAGAACTGCTTTACCTATCTAGAAAATTATCAAGTTCCGAGTTACTATTTAAAACGTTTACCGGACGCTCCCAAATATCATCATTTGTTGAAGCCTTTGTTGGTATCACATTGTAGGTACATTCACTAAAATTTGTTTTGTGATTGCACTTTGATTACCTACCTACTTTTCGGATTGAACTATAGTAATTTACGTACACACTCCAGTATAAGTAAGCCACTAAACTAAAGCATAATATAAATTCAAACTAGCGTAGAATCCATCTTTCATGATAAATTCTTGTAATATAGCAAATAATAGCTTTTTTTATGTGATATACATGCTAACAAGCAATATTTTTCTGTTCCCAGGAGATGAAGTCCCTGCCTCAACCCCTGTCGGTTATAGCGGCCACACCGAGGAAGGAGCTCGATAACAAGTTTATTTTTAACCCCCACACCAATAAGGTAATACTTTAGTAGATACTTTACACATTTCGCCATGACATGCACGACAAACCTCAGTTGAAAACTGTATAGGCACGATCTTCGTCGTTTACCTGTGCGTTGTGCTTATTATTTACATATGAAATATTTAAAATTACCCCTTTTCATTAAAACTTGATAGTGGAGAAATCTCAATAATATATGAAATTATCTGTTATCATGGTGGCATTTGAGCTCACTATGTCTCTATTATTTATACGGGGTCAAGCAAAACGTTCTGAAGATATTTTACCCACAGAATCAACTAGCATGTTATTTAGGAGGTGATTTTTTTTCGAGTTGGTAAGAACAAGTTATTAGGGATTCAGGTATCGCCCACACCATCAATCCCATTCTGGGCATTCTTTTTTTACCAACTCTAAAAAAAAACTTTGAATTGATAGATGATTCTGTGGGAAAAATATCGTCACAACGTTTTGCTTGACCCTATCACTATAGATCTAATATCTATTTCAAATTCCCCTTTTTTATTAAGGTTACAAATGAAAATATCTGCTTTGTTTTCAGAAAGCTATTTAGTGTTAGTTTTGTGAATTACTGTCATTAGAAGTTTTTTTATCGCTGACTGTCTGTACACTTACAGTGTCGTTCGTTTGATTTAGAAAATTAACCCACGGGAATAAACAGGACCATGATAATAATATTTAATTGAGATATAATTCTTATAAGATGGATTTAACAAAGCTAATTAGTTCACATTCATAAACCTGATATTAATAGTAAAAATGAGCATAAAACAACATCCGACTTATTATAATTATGTTAAAGAATATCATAAAGCTGATTACGCAATGCTATTGTTACACGCTGTTATAAAAGTAAACGCAAGCTATTATTATTTTATAGTGGCGATAACATAACCAGCAAAATTATATAACAGCTTGATAACAGAAATATAAGTTTTAAATGTAAACACAAATAATATATTGATTTTTAGTACACTATAACAAGTTTTACGAAACAGTTTAATTCTTGTAAGCTTGTAACTAATAGGCTTGAATACCTAATAATTAATGACAAAAGTATTTAAGCTAAAATGGTTCAGATTTTCATTCATAATGCTATATATAACGCATAACATTTTTACGCATAATGTTATAAATGCATATTTTTTATGCGTAACGTTATAATGCATATTTTTTGATGCATAAAGTTTGAATGCATAATGTTTTTATGCATAACTATCATTTGGCATAATTTTGGGTGAAATATTGTTAGTATTTAAAGTTGTAAAGGGAATGTTCATTTTCAAGGACAGCGTCGAATTAGGTATTTGACTGAATCTAGGTAATATGTTTAGGTTAGGTTATAATTTAACCACGTAGAAGTAGGAGCTCCGCTAAGCGACCCCTAAAACTTATCGATGACGAGTATTTGTAAGTTTACCCTATGTGTCAAATTAAATTATTGTATTCACAACAGCATCTTTTTGCAGGTGCAAGAAAATCCTCAATACAAACTAACCAACAACGATCTCAAAACACCTCTACCTAAGCCCGGTGAGTACTATTTTCTTATACATATTAAATTCATACAAAAATTAATCCTACAGGCTCCAGAAGACACTTCAAAACCTTAACAACGGAAGTTATTAAATAACGTGATACTTAAATAATCAATTTTATGCATCTGAGCTGATTGATTTTTGAACACGCAATACCTAATAGTTTTTTATTGTGAATATTAATAAGATTTCATTTCGGACAATCGTATAAAACGGACCAAGTTGTGCCAATATTAATTACTGTCTATGAGCCAGCAGACAATGAATGTTACATTCATATTTAATTTTACACATTCAGCTGAATATTAAAAAGACGTCTATAGATAATTTTAGAATAATTTTATTTTACTGGAAAACCTTCAAAGTGATGCTACATTATTTTTCACCGCAAAATTGTGGTCGAAACAGCATAGACCCGACCTTGGGGGTAAAATAACGTTCGCGACTGAATAGCTGCTAAATTGAAGCTCACTTTCGTCTAATTGGTCTAAAAATAATTAGCGAGTCAAACCTGCTAGTCCAGATGATATAACATCATCTGAAATGACTCGGCCTTGACCTAAATTCGCCCACTGGCTTTTAATTTGGATGGACGATGCCAGACTTTGTATTAAATAATAAAAATACGTCATATTTTATTAAACAGACAGAAATAGTGACATTCTTAACAATACAAAGAAACTAACTTAGCTTTAACTTATACCGATGTCAACCAGTTAAACTTAGATTACATAGAAATGCAGTGAAAATTGTGTTCACAATGTTGGTTTATTGTACGAGTAGAAATCCGCTCAATAACTTCGTCCACTGTTGCCCGCATTCAGAGTACCCATGGAAAATTGCACTATCGGATAAAGAAAAATCACATACAAATTCTAGTCATCGTTCGTAAATAATTATTTTTGGTTCAGATATAATAAAAAATCGTCATTGGAAGATTTTTGATGGGTATACGGTATTTTCAGATTTAATCTCATGACTGTAAGTAGCTATCTACTGTAACATTTATCTATTTCATTATTAACTAAATTTTAAAGCATTTGAGCGCAAGAATGTCTCGGTTCATGTACTTAGATTTTTATTTTTATGATTTTAATAAACTCATGAATATTTTACTACGAAACAGATTAGACTTACCTACGTCATGACGTAAGCTTCAATAGAGAGCGCTTAATTGGCTTTATACCGTGCCACTTTGATGGTAATCTATAGATATATCTGACCCATTTCCGTCGGTTTAACGGAATTTACTGTTCGGTGGATGAAAATATTCTATATCAACTTCCTAATCTATTAATAACAACATAGCATTCGGTATGTAACTTTTAAGTAATGATTTGTTATGTTTAGGAAACTTCACTAGGTATATCACATCACACTGCTATAACCAGACCCCTTTCGAGATGAGACGTGGCGAGGCCTATCTCCATTGCCCAACAGTGGGACTTAAACATGCTGTTGTAGTATAAAAAAAAATGTTGGGCTGAAAACCGTAAGAGCCGAGATATAGCTAATAATATACCACTTAACCCACGCTTGAACCGATTCAGCGGCTAAACAAAACTGTATTGTTTCGAAAGCGGTAATTTTTTCGGTGCCCGGCCGAACGGGCGAGAATAAAAGGGTGTCATGAAATATTAAGGGGCAGTTTACACGCATCGCGGCGCCACCTGTCGGCGACGGGGATGAATAAATTGCGGACATAACGCGAATGCAAGGTGCAATGTGGACGCGGTTTTATTTTTATAATTTTGTAATTGTTCGATGGATAGGTACTACCGCCGGGTTTGTATTGTACTTGATCTTTTTTGCCGGTAATTTATTTATCCAAACTGTTTTTTCGTTGTCATTGAGATATTGATGTACTTAGCGCTAAATTTATTGTTATTTATTCGAACTAAAGCAAGCGCAAAAACAATGCGCACGTATCATTTGTCATTGTACTTATGAATAAGTAATGTAGATTAGATTGCAATCGTAAGATATTGAAATTGGGTGCATCGTAAGTAAATTTCTAATGATAAATTTTCATTTGAAGTGCATTTTTAAAGCGTTCTATGACAATGTTATTAGATTTAGACTCGAAGCTAAAACCTCTAAAAAACCGTCTCTTAAAAGTGAAGCGCGACGATTTTACGAGACAAAATCGTAACTACGAAATTTTACATCCCGTGCTTGTGAAAATATGTGATTAATTTATATATATGTAATTTTTACTATACATGTAATCGCCTCATTTAATTTCTTTTGTAAAAAAATATGCCACTATTAAGACAGTACAGGCAAAAAAAAGCTATACGCGACTTTTTCACTCGACATTACCTGGAAATTATAGTAGGAAACGACTAATAAATCGATCGGTCTAGTCTAAGTAGCCATCATAGCCACTGGGCTAATTTTAATTGAAATTTAGTAGTCAGCACCTCACGATTTATGCCATAGACCAAAAGACAGGATGTCGTGCATCAGCGTTAATTGCCGTCCTATTTTGTTATAAACTATAATTTGGTTGGCGTTACGAACTAGCCTCAATGTTTCTGCGAACTGTACTTTCTTGTGAGTTCACAAGTTGTGAGCATAATCGATTTTATATAAAACTAGCTTAAGCCCGCGACTCTGTCCGTGTGGGATTCGGGTATAGCTGCTGACAGTGATACAAGTGCGAAATGTTCCGGGAGTTATTTTTAAGTGCTACGTTTTCGCTTATTAGTGACTGTTTGAGAAATTCTAAAAAACCTACTGTGGCAAACGACTTTTGACAGTAATTTTAATAGTCCAAATCTCAAGTTTCAGTTTTATCATATAGAAGAAGTAAGGTAAACTTAGAATGACAACCTTCAAATAAATCAGCGTACGCTCGAAATAAGTGTTAAATGCGATAATAGATGGCGCTGTCTAGGTAGCCTGAATACAAATTTGAACTCCATGAGTAACATCTAGATGGCGCTGTACAGGCGGAGTATGAAACTTTTGAAGCTCCCTGGCTATTCCTGATGTAATTATAATTGCATTGTCTCTGGCTTTATTGACAGTTTAGTCTGGTCAAAGTGAGATGACAACAGACAAGGTCCGAACGTAACAAACGCTGGGTCGAGTGCTCGTTCGTTAACTCCGACCGCGATGGAATTATAGGGTTGACAAACAAAACTCACAGGGTAGCACAGAGCAATCCCTGATACCAACTACTGAAAGAAAGAAATGATAGAAGAAGAAGAAAGACATTTATTCGCTGCACAGAAGGCACAATTTACAGCACAAATGCAGAAGAAAAATAGATAGTTTACTGAACTGTCGTTCAAAATTTGCTAGGTTTAAAGTATCCGTAATCAAAATGAACACCGCTAGAAGAAAGGTTCGACCTTTTTTTATGAGTTAAATTGTTAGAATTATTGATTCATAATTATCATAAGTTGTTTTTTGCAAGGTAGGTGGACTTTAAGACTTTTAGGTTCGCTTCTAATTTTGATCACACGAATGCTAAGTAACTTCCTGGAACTCATAACGCTCATTAGCGTTGAATTTTAACCTTGATATTTATAGTTTTTACGTATACAAGGAATCACTCAACTTTGAAATGTTTTAGTGGCAACCCTAGCGCACCTAAACCATTAAACAAGAGTGCACAAAATATTTGCCCGTTCTAACTGAATAATAATGTACGTACCGAACCGGGCTGTACGCTAATTGCCCGATTCTCGATAAAGCGAACCGCAATCGGGACTCACGAGTGTCAAATGCGACTTCGCGTTCGTTTAAAGATATTGGAAGTTTGTGTGGATTTAGCGGTTTTTGCGTGCTAGCACGTTCGTCATTTTGCTAATTAATTGGAATAGAACTCATAGGTAAATTGCCTAGTTATCAGAAAAAAAACACTTTCATGGTGGTGTGTATTTAGCTCCAAAAATTTATCTTTTTATAAACTCTTTACCTTACGTTCTTTTCTCTCATGCGTATGTGTCACTTAAGTAAAGAAATATGGTTGTGTTTTATGTGTTATGCGCACAGGTATTATAAAAATGATAAGTAACCTTTGAGATTACTTTTGCAAAGAGAAATAAAATCACGAGCCTAAAAATGATAGAACAAGCTCTGCGTTCATCCCAAAAACTAGGCCAAACTGTTATCTGAATTCAGTCTACGTCTGTGTTTAGACAGATTATTTCTTTCAGTGCCGACGTCTCCAGTTCTCGTATAAACTGGAGTCGCCCGGTGGGCCCCGGGCGTTTGAGGGCACTAGATCTCTTTCGGGTGGATCGGGCGCTAACTTGACGTGGAGGGTTTCAATCCATCATTCTTATACGTTTCTCGCATCTCTCGTACTGACTGATGTGAAAGCGTTCGAAGCGGTGTTTAAGCAAAACAGGATAATAAATATCTCGAGACATTTTAGACAAATTGGTCTAGCCCCAAACTAAGAAAGGTTTGTACTATGGATGGGGACAATGATATAAATACTAAGATCGAATGCAATAATTCGTGATCATAACAGAAAGTTCGCTAGCGGGATTCCTTACACAACCTTCAGAGGCAGGTAAACAGTGCTTCTGATACTAAACCAACTGAACTATCCGGTTTCGCTTATTACAGAGACGCGAATATTCTTAGTGGAGATGATCCCCCTTTTATATTAACGTGATATTATTTACCGATAACGATGGGGTCTCTTCTTTAGCTGATCAGTTTCATTGAAATTCTAAGAGAGCTGAGAAGCTGAGCTTTATCCACCATTGGCGCTGTTATCTTACTTAATCCCTTCGTCTATAATGGTAGTTTTAGACTGGAAGTCTGATGAACGATGGCGCAAGAGTTTATCAAACATCATTAAAAATGCACCTGAAGACACCGAACTTAACGTCCGCCTGCGATACATAGTCGTGTAGTTAGAGTTACCCATTTGTTACTATTGGGTAAATATACAACCCCAAATCGACCGAAGTGCGGAACCACCGATAAACGAGCGTGGCGCGCGAAAACACTGCGGTGTCGCGGTCGGATCGTCCGCAAAATCGCATAATAATTTCACTGGCCAACGTAAGATGGTCATCATGCCTTTAAGGTCTCAACAGCCACGACCGACGATCGTTCGATTTGGCTCTTAAGTTTCCAATCAACGTGACGGTAAAAGCGTTATTATACTAAGCAGTGGCTTTTCGTGTTGTTCTGTTTTCCTGCTCCTCCGTGTGTGGTACTGTTCCCTGATGGCTGATGGATATTGAATCACACAAGTCTACAAAATGTATCTGTATATGCTAAAGACGTTTTAGGCCTGGAGAAGAATTCAAAGAGAACGTTAATTTACTTCACTTAAATTAAATCTGCTAAATACATTTGTTAGTCAGGGTGGAGAGAGAGTGCGCCCGGTCATGTCACATTTACTACTTTACTTGCTACCCAATATCTACGTACTGCTATAGTAGTATTACTAACTAATATATGTTCTGTGCTTTACTCGCAATATCGTCTCAATGATTTAGACAGTATGACATTAATTACCATCTTATAATTATTTAATTATAATTTGCGACGCTGTCTGTACTAACCTGATACTGGCATGGCGACAGGCGTCGCGTATCGAACGTAGAATAAAAAGTAAAGTATCAAGAACTCGTTGGTATTTCCTAGATGCGCTGTGATTGTTCCATATAGCCGTCTCGGGCCGTGGGTCAAGAACCTTTAGAATTATACATTTGTTTTTAGAATTACATAGAAAGTAGAATTCATTATATCGTCAAATAAATACATTCCAACTGAATACTGTCGCCAACAAAATTTCTATAGGCACTTTAACTTTGTTTTATTATACCCTGATTGCCAAAAAAAGAAACACCGCACCTGACGATAGTTATCCGCTTTCTATTCGGATTTCATTTCCTAAACCGATGTTTACTTTTTCATTTTTCGTATGCCGTTTTCAGTTTCGGCGGTTGCCAATTGATTGGCTTCGATTTATACCCGTTCTAAAAACTATTAGGGTGTTTGGATTTGCTGTCTCCTTCAGACGGGGTGTGGTGGGTGAGACGGCAAGACTAATCGTACCACTCGATTGTTGTTGAATGATTTGGAATGGGGGGAGTGCTCGTGACATGTGCGCAAGAACGATATCAGGAAACGGATTTGTTTTTTTACTCCTTTTTGCGTGTTTCACCGTTAGGCGGAAAATGAAAAACTTATTTGGGTATGTTGTTAAAATTGTACCTTATAATACACCCCGATTTTTGGCGCGTTGGGAAGGGGATAAAATGGACATCTATTGATAAATAAAAAGACAAAAACAGGCTTTAAGCTAATCGGAATACGTATAACTATTTTTTTTACTAGCATTGCTTGGTTCCTTAGTTAACTACGATGTGAGATCTTGTAATATACCATAACTTTAATTTTATCCTTATAATATTGAGGATTTATGTTTCTAATTATAACGGCAAATGTAAATTTGTTTCTGGGTAAAGGTTTCTGAATAAACCTTAACAAAGGATTTTGCTAAAAAAAATCTCATTAATCTCGTTCATGTTTTTTTCATGTAATTGGTATAGGCAAACGAGCGTACAGCCGACCTGCTGGAAAGTGGTGGTTGTGGTGGAGGTATCGGGAATATTCCTGAATCCTGATGTAATTTTTGAAGTTTTAACTATACATTTTTTAAGATTAAAAGGTTGAGGTCACCTGCATTCCACTTTAGCTTAATCCATCCATATCCATACTAATAATATAAATGCGAAAGTAACTTTGTCTGTCTGTTACCTCCTCACGCTTCAACCGCTGGACCGATTTGGATAAAATCTGGTATGGAGATACTTAGTTGGAGTCCCGGGAAAGGACATAGGCTACTTTTTATCCCGGAAAAACGCACAGTTCCTGCGGGAACGCGATAACCAAATTCCAAGAGGGGGGGCGAAGTTGCGGGCAGAAGCTAGCCGTCTTTACTCTCTATAGTGTCTAAAATGCTTACTTTTTTCAATTAAAATACGTAGGTACCTTTTGTATTTGGCGTTACAAGTTACGCGTATTGAATCGTAAACGGGGCTCGGGGGTACGAGTTATGTACCGGGTCGCCGCGCGGCGCGTAAATCAGCCAACGAAAAGGTGCTATAGCCTTTATTGGCAGATTATGCGCTACGCTACGTTCGGCGTCATTGAAGGCCACCGTATTTTTGTTCAGCACTTGGCGCCACTGTCGTGTGAAGTATGGAGGTCAATATCAAAGTTTTGTCATTACTCCAGAAACAGTGTCAATGAATGTGTCTGTGACATTGAAAATTTCCTCATTATTACCTCAATATATAACCATACTAGCTTCTGCCCGCTACTTCGCCTGCGTGGAATGCGGTTATCGCGCTCCCGCGGGAACTATGTACAACTCGGCCATACGTACAACTGGTATGGTCTGAATCGGCACATTTTCCAGAATCCAAAAAACGCGGTTGTCTCCCCTAAGTGTATGGAGGGGGGAGCTAAAATCGGTCCAGTAGTTATCGAGAAATAACGTTAGTAGAAAAGGCCCGGCCGCCATCTTTGTTACGTTGTAGCTCCCCCCTCCGTACACTTAGGGGGGGGACAACCGCGTTTTTTGGATTCTGGAAAACGTGCCGATTCAGACCATACCGGTTGTACGTATGGCCGTGGTAGGTCCCACGTAATCTGCCTCCGCGGCCTTCGGATACTACACTAAAATGTAGTATTGTAAAACTCTTGAGATACATATGAGTACCATGTTATAAAACGTCAGAATATTGATAGAATGGTAATGATGCCTCAATTGATGTTGTAATGTGACAAACAAGTAAAAATGCACGAAGTCGATTTGTGAAAAAAAAAATCTTTTTCGCTCAATCGCTTCCTGCTATCCGAACATAACATGTCTATTGTTATAGATTTCATGGAAGCTTTAGGTACTCGAAACTATCCACTTAAAGATCCTTTCTGAAGTATCGCGCTCGGAGCATCAACTAGTGGCTCGTAGAAGTTTCAGCTACCATATTTTATTGGATGTTAACTAGGCAATCTCGGACATAGATCACTCTCAGCCAACCATAAATGCTTCGGAATTCACAAGTTGATTTTGATTAAAACATTGTATTCTTAGACAAAGGACATTTTATCATCATTATCGTCAAATCAGCGTTAGTCGACCGTTTTGTTCATTCTGCTTTATTTAACAACAAAATGGCTTCTCTTCCGGTATCTTAGACTGTCTGTTATTTTTTTCCGCTGTTCTCTTGATCTGACCACCGCATCTGGGATCTGCAAATAAACATTCACCTTCTCATAATTAAAATATGTCTTCGTTTCACCAAGCATCCCGTTCGCGTTGCCATTGCAAGATTTACCGGATTGATAATTCATCTGAAATCTCGATGGCACAGTGTAAACTTGGCTCGCGTGTTTGCTGACCCGGCTCCATCCAGTCAACATGGCCTCATCGATACCATACCGCGTCCGCGGCAGACTCGAGCCAACTCCTTTTGTTTCCGAAGCCGGATGCCTTTGGTTTGAGACGGAGAAAACTCTATTGTGTCGAGATTTTGCGGAAAAATCTTGGAGTTTAAAGAAAAGAAATATAAGTACTGTAATGCTTTTGTTACGGGTTATATGCGTGGTATCAGTCCATTTTCTTTCCAAGATCAATAGCAATATAGATCAACTTTATTGCATTACATGCATGATGCATGAACTAAAGTATTGTGCAATTGAAATATTTACTTTGTTATCTATTATTCGTTCGGTCGAAGCATTATCGCGCCTTCAAGGTTGTGCGACTTATGGATGGTAGCGTTTTTATCACACTCGTGAAGGTCATGCATATTTCAAACGCTTCATTTCCATGCTAAATGTTATCAATGTCTCGAGTGAATATTACCTTTTAGACAACAAGCTTCTTTTATCGTATCTCTTTCCCTAAACAAATGTCAATATCAAATCATTTTTTAATCAAATTAGTCTCAACTGGACCAAGTTGTATAACATGTTGGTCTTGAATCTACAAGACCCATTGCCAAGAATCCAAGACAAAAAATCACACAAAAAAACTGAACTGTGATGAACAAAGAAGCTATTTTTCTAAAGCGTTCTCAATGCGTGTTCGATCAGTGTGGCTTACGTAATAAAATGAACATATCTTACCCGACCGAGTCTCAATCTGAAACAATTTAGCATCCCCTGAACAGTTGCGGGGTTTCATTTGTGGTTGTTTACCAATATCCGCGGGCCGCTAAACCGGCTTATACCGGTATCCACTAGATGTGGATGGCTAATCTTAATTTCAGTCACCGATCTCTGATGATTTCTATGCTGTTTTGTTGAGTTTTCACACAATTCTAAAACTGTGTGTCATGTGAAAATGTATACATAATTGATAAACTTTCATTCGACAAAGTCTGATTCAGTTGGAAATAGGTTAATATATTTATGTTGCTTTGATGTCATTTAGCAATGAATTTACCGCATGACGCTCCAAACATACCGCTAGTGGTTCCGGTAAACACGGCGCAAAATTGCGTCTACATTTCACTGGTTCACTTAACAATGCTAGTTACGCTAGCTACTCCGAAATCAGAAATCGAGCTACTGTTCAGATTGGATGTTCAGTTAGAAATTCCTGTAGGAATAATGGGTGTTGCTGCTGTCTAGTTCCTGCCCACTTTTACAGTTAGTGCTCTCAGAACAGTAGGTACAGTCGCCATCAGGTACATCCGAACAAACGAGGCTGATAATAAATATCTAAACATTCACTCTAATGTCACTCTAACGTCTTGTCAAGGTATCTATGATCACCTTGTTTGTTCACATACCTATATCTGTTGGCGACTGTGCTCTAAACGACATTAGAAGTTTTTTTTTTTCAAGGGTAATATATTATGTTTGGCGTTCCAACATTAATTAACTATCAATCAATTAATGAACTTCCTCCACTCTAATAGCTATATTTTCTAGAATCTGAAACGCCGCTCAAAGTAAATCCGAACCCGAGAGGATTCTGTTAGAGGAATATAAAATTAGAAAAGCCGCGCGTTAAATTAAGTGAGATTATTGGCTTTATATTTACTTCTTTGCCTGAAAACCTGAAATTTTAGTTTATTTTTGTATTCTGATGAAATCTGATTTCTATATTTGAACATTATCAATTAGCAGAAATAAATGGTGACAATAGCCGTTAAATTATTGTGAATTCCAAATGAGATGTTGAAATTATTAATAGCCTTTAATAAGTTAGGAATGTTCTCGGAACGGGAACTTTTCATTTGGATCACGATTTCTGCTCGAAACGGCTTCCACTTTGATGTTAAATAGCGTCAGGCGCAATGGAACTCGGTTTTTTTTGCCAATCGGCTGAAATCAAATGCTCCTCTGTAATGTAATATTTTTATCGTGTTTTCTACCTTTTACGTACTACCATAAAATGGTTTTACCGTCCCTGTCATTTTCAACACACTTCTTAGTTCAACAATCTTTAATTTTGTAACAAGGATAATCAACGGAGTCTTCTTTTTATTCTTCTTCACTCGCTTATCTAAAAACCACGTCTTTATCTTTATCTTCGAGCAGAACTTTTCTAAGTGACGGCCTTGTGAATTTGTCAATGTTTTAATCTATCCTTACCCTAATTCTTATTATAATTACATCATGGGAACTAAGTTTAAAGAGCAGTTTGTAGGTAATACAAGGGTTGGATTTGCTCTCAACCCCGAGGATATAATCTGCATAAATTATTCAAGCCGCTCCACCGAGCCATCTCCGCTCCCGACCGTAGCCCTGGTGGATTCTGTTAATTCTGCAACCTCCGTATACATACATAACTATATATTTAATAAAGTGTCTTTCTTTCTCTAGGATCCATTCCTTTTTTTGTCGTTTTATCGTGGTTAATGTACCTAATCTCCTATTGGCAAAATTGCAGAAATTATCTACGCGAAACTTGTGTATTTATTTTTCTTTCTGCAATCGCGGACTTCTTTGTTTAAATTTAAATGACTTTTTTGAGTACTTCAAATCCATTTTCATACAAATTTTAATAATTGAAATTTTCATTTAAATCAATCACTATACGTTTCTCTATACTTAAAACCTCTAATAGTGATCCTGATTCCTTTCAGTCAGAGCCTCTCAAAATCAGCGGCGCTTCACCCCATCGTCCCGCAGGCGTTTTCCGTCCGCCCACCAAATTCCCGCTTCCCCCGCTGACAGATGCTTCATTTCCACTCAATCTCTTTTCACTGTAAGAAAACGTCAGGTTATATTAATTTTCAGTTTTAAAAGTTCCTTAACGATGACTTTAGTGCCGATAGCAGTTTGCTCGATCTGATTCCCGTCAGATCTCGTAGGTTTGTGTTTCTCTATCAGTTGTGCAAAATTGCATGCAGTTACGCCTGTCACTCAAAAATCATTTAAATTTATTTTTAAAAATAAATCTTTATACTACTTGTATTTTTTTTCTTTCTCAGCTTTACCAAATGAGGTTCTGGTGAAAACATAGCATCACAGTAACATCACACTAATCCTAGCATAAGTTGCTTTCATCTTTCAATATTGTTATTGCTCTTTATTTTTGAATCATGTTTTTAGTGTATGCGCATCAAATAATACCAAGATCTTTTACTGACAAAAACTCGTAAAAAATATTTCCAATGCACTAAATATTTCACCGCAAACATGACACGTGTTGGGTGTAATAAAAACTTTCAATAGTCCAATAAACAAAATGTGCCGAGCGCGGTTTCGAAAATCGAAATAGTTCGCTCCCGTTGAGAATCGACAAGTTAGGGAAAAGTAGGATTTCCACTGACACTGTTACTTCTTTTTTTGCTGCGATCGCCAAGACGCGGGAAATTGGAGAATCCATCTCTCTGCCGTATAAAAACAGAGCGGTCTCATCATTTTAATACGCCAGACTCTTTTTTTTTACAACTTCTCCCCTTTTCAACCGGCATGTCAGGCTTTTATGGGGTTTTACTCGAATGTGCGCTTATCTGGCCGACAGTTTGTTGGCTTAAAGCTAATGCGAGGTATTTACAACTTTGACTGTGAACGTAACTTGATTAAGGCCCGGTTCCTGTATCCACGAAACGCCTCGTTTTGCCTACGGACGGTTAAAATTTGACAGATTCTCTATTTAACAAATGTCAAAAATCAACCGTCCGTAGGCAAAACGAGGCGTTTCGTGGATATAGGAACCGGGCCTATATCAAGTTCCGTTTTGATTCGGCATATTTGAATAAAGCTGTGAAGTTAAGTAAGTAAATAACACTTTATTGTACAGAATAAAAACACAAAAATACAATTTTCAATACAGAGAAGAGACACATGTACAAAGGCGAATTTATACCCGGTATATATAAAAAATCTTCCAGCTAACCACTGAAGTTACCACTGTTTTGTAATAGAACGCATTCGCTGGTGCTCTCAGAAGCCGTGTGGCTAACGAGACAATTTTCGCGCGCGACTTTATACTTAACTCTGCTGGAATTGTAGACGTATTTTTTAAATCTTGCAATACGTTTCCTACAATCCATTCATACCGTGAGCAACGGAAATAGTGTTCCGCTCGCATCACTGCTGAATCGCATCTCAATATGCCAATTTAATCGCGTGGCGCCATCTATCGACCCGCACACTTACCACTAAGGGTGGCTTCACAGATGCACTCCCGCCCCCACCCCAGCGATAGGGGGCCGCCGTAACACCCCGTACGGCGTACTACGTGAACGTAGATGCGTCTATTTTGAGACGATAGCTCTACAACTGTATTGGTGCACCAATTTACTACTTATATCCATTATCGTTCAAGGATGTTTGTAAAAAAGCAAGCGTCACAAGTATATTGTACCTTTGTAATAAATTCCATCTTTTCTATATGTAATGTGATTTAATCTACAATAAACAATTTTATGTTTGGATTTATTCTCAGATTTAGGTTTTTCGTACTTTATGCCTAGGTTTTACGACGTCTGTTTGTAGGTTAGGCATGCACTAAGTGTAGAAAAGTTGGTCGTTTTTAAAACAAGTGTTCCGTTTCCAAGCTCCACGATCCACGACTATATCGAAAGCATGTTCATGATTTCTTTGATGACCGACTCGTAGTTAGCGACTTAATGTAATGAGTGGTCGATAGATGGCGTTTATTGAGCATTTTTCGTCAAATACTCAGGACAAAGGGAAGGGGAGAGGGTACGCGTTCGGGAGATCCCGCGATTCCGGCGGCGCACCGGGAGCGTCATTACTTTTGAATGTAATATTTTTAAAAGCTTCACATCACGTTGACGCGTAAAATCCTTTTTTATGGACACCTCAAGGCCTTCCGTGTCATATGTTAAGTGGTCTGGGGATAACAAGCGTGCTTTTATCTTTTTTTTTACTTAACAATGTAGGACAGTTTTAATCATTCAATTGCTGGCTGTTTATTTTTATGCACACCATCGCGATGTTTCCCGCATTTCCTGAAAATTATGAACAAGAAAGAAACGTGAATTTGATGCGGCGAATTGCGATGTTGGTTATTTTCGTACCTAGTAGAATTCTATGCGATGCGCGATGTTCCAGGTTTTCATTGGTCGACAAATGAAGAGGGCCTAAGTGTGGCACGTGCCTAGGCTGTTTTAGTTTTATGGGTAGGTAGGTGAGCTGGAGATAAAACGGCCACCTACGATACCTACATCTTGTATCGCGATGTGGGTGGGGCTCGCAACCATTGGTCCGCGATCTATTCATAAAATATTATAGGTACACTTTTGTTTTTAGTAAGACGCTCTAGTTGGAAATGGAAATAGTAAGAATTTTTTAGTTATTCATGCAGCTTACTTTAAACTCGATCCGGCTATTATTGGATAATCTCTTAAATTAAATTCTGTATTTTACAAGAATTCATGAAAGCTAGTTTATGTCAATATAACTAAATTAGTACAAATACGTGCATGTAATGTATTCGCCTTTTTATACACTCACGGGATTAACTTAAAGCAAAACAATTTCTTTTGACAAAAATACCCACTTATCGACTCCACACGTGATAACCAAGACACGCGGTAGGGGTGGTGTTGGATGCGGGCATTAAAATGCAGCGCACGCGCCGCGACGCCCGCTCGTGTGCGCCGCGAACGCTCGCGCGAATATTCGCCCCGCCAAATGACTGTTTTACGACGGAGGTTGGCACGGCTGACGTTTTCATGATTTGCTACGAATGCTGATCAACCTTTGATTTTAGGGAAAATGTATGGTTTGTGAAGTTTAAGGACGGACAATTTATACTTCTTCATTCAATTAAAATTGTCTACTGATATTACAAATGCGAAAGTAGGTAACTCTGTGTGTCTATCGGTCTGTCAGTCAAATACACTTTCACGGCTAAACCGCTGAACCGATTTGGGTGGCACTTAGTACGATTTTGGTTTAGGCATTGGCTACTTTTATCCTGGAAAAATGTAGATCCCGCGGGAGTCTTCTAACCTAACCGAATTCCACTCGGACGAAGTCGTGGATAAAAGCTAGTAGTTAGGTTACTATGCGTGTGTCGGAATCGTTTTAGCGTGATTAACTAGTGAGATCCAAACTATAATAAGTTCGAACAAATCGACTACATTAAAATAAATAAATATCTTGGGACATTTCACACATATTGACCTAGCCCCAAACTAAGCAAAGCTTGTACTATGGGTGCTAGACAACGATATAAATACTTATATAGAAAAATACATACATATATAAATACTATATTACAAAAACAATTTGCTCTCATGTGTTGCTTTTCTAGAGGAAACACACTTTGTTAACAAATTCTTCTTCCATATTATAAAACTACGTAACTCGAATACCGCATATCCTGGACACAGCAATCTCATATAAATGTATGCACTTCTTCAAGTGCAATCTCTAAGCTCCAATATGAAAGACGAGGCGCCTCCACAAGGACGCCTATCAACCACCCTCGCGGAACGAAAAGGTCCGAACCACATCCAAACAAACACACACTCTAATACTTTAACCAGAGAAATCGAAATCCAATAACTACCACCCATCCACCAGTCGGGAAATGAAAACGTATTTAAATTGTAATGAAAATTGAACTCTAAGCTATTTTCCCGAGGATCCATATAGCTCAAACTAAAGGGCTTATAGGAAAACACAAAGTCAATATCTGGTGAAATAATAGCAACTGAAAAGCTAAAAGGATGAGTTTTTTAATCCCAAGTTTGTCGGGTTTTGGTTTATTTTTAACTCGGTGTTAATAGTCGTTTTAAAAAGCCCATTTTGAGTTATAATTTTATAGCAGTTATGAAGCTTCTTTATATTAACGCCGGAGTTTGGGGTTTTCTTTAATGAAAGGCGTCGAAAGATGCACAACAGAAATTGGAATGCGCTTTTTTATAATAATATACTCGGAAAAGTGGTTACAAAACTTGATTTGTAAATATCCGGGCTATTGTAATAAGGAAAGTCCATCGGGAGCGGAGCGGGATCTTGTTTACTGATGTTCGAGTGATTTATTACCCGAGCCGAAGGTTGCGGGCCGCTGTCTCGAATTTTCCAACCGCTTTGTTTTAGTTTTTAACCTAATTTCAACCTTCAAATGGGTCCAGCGAAATACCCTTACTCTGTTCGAGCGCCACATAAATTCCATCAGAGTGACGGCTGTCTTTTTTTATTCTGGTCAGTAAGTATAAATGCGAAAGTGTGTCACTGCTTTCACGCCTAACTACTAAACAGATCATCATAGTTTTTTTTTGCAAATTGACGTTGTTAGGGAAGGATAACACAAGGAAGGAGGAATTTACTGTTTACTTTACTTTATTGTTTTATATATAATACTAATGTGTATAATATATATAGAGGTAGATGCCTCTGTATGTATGTACTTACGTTTTTCGGGAACTGCATGATGGATTGCCATTTGAAAATTTGGTGTAGGGATAGTTACCATACGTATAGGGTAAGAAAGTTCCTACTTTTCATCCCAACAAAATATTCCTATGCGATAAAGTTTCAATTTTATTTTAGTTTCTTCAAATTCTTGTTGCTTTTCAGCTTTTAGTTCGACTTTCATCAAATAATTCAAATATATACGCCTAGATACCTATCTACATTACACGCTCTATTCGTAATATTACACGCGCCTAAAGTCTATGCCCTGTATCCACATCGATCACCGAGTTCCCACGCCACGCCGAGGGAGCGACCATACTAGACGAGTTGTTATAAATTATGTTTCAATACCCACCCTGTTTCTATTGACCTTGTCATCCCCTCGTGTTTGGCCGACGCAAGGTGGATTTCACATTACCCGGCTTATATTTCATTTGAGCCCTCGATCTTTGCATTAAACACCGACGCACATAACAGACCTTTCAAACACTACATGTGACATTTAAGAATCCTTTAGTTGAATAAATTTTGACAATACCTCTTTATTTATGTTATGAATATTTTTTCTGCCGAATCATCAATCAATATGCTTACTTACTGCCAATGGACATGTAAAGATCATAATGACGCGATTTTTCTTAACAAAAGTATGGTCAACATCTTTACAAATACATTTTTGCGGTTGGGATAGGTTTCATTAGTCTCAAGCGGAGTGTTGACGTCTTGTGTTTTAAATTGTTTTTGGTGCAATTTCATAAACTCATAATCATTATTTTCCCGTCGCAAAAGGCAATCCGTGAACGTACCAACTTATTAAGTCATCGAAGAAACCAAACGTTACCCTATCAAACAAAAACGCACCTCACTAATCAAGCTTGCATATTTCCAGCTACTCGATATCAAACTTAGCAGGATTACACCGCAAGGGTGGCTGGGACCCTTGACACAGTGGCAAATTAGATACACAGCCGTGTTTAAGCTCGATGGTAGTAAAGGCGAACCGTTTAATTTCGCAGGGTAATGTTGAAATTGGGGTGGCGAGTTGTTGGCTAACTTCGGACCCCTTGTCTGATGGCCGCCGCCGTTGATTATAACATGGATAATATAATGTTTTTATTTTTATAGAAATCTATGTTAAAGGCCAAGTCGATACTGGGTTTCAGGAAATCGTTATCGCTAAAAACAAAAACGTTCGACTTCTGTTTTTTAAACTGTTAACACTCGTTCAACACATGTGGCTCGTAAACAAAGTCATTTCGTTTGATAAGGTGCTTTATCGCTCCGAGGCAATAGTAAAACGTAATCAGCGTTAATGAAGTAGCCGAACGATTCGCCGTTTCGCTCGAACGGTTTTCATTTGTCAGCGTCGTGCTCTGTTGGACTTGATGATCACCATCGAAAAGAAACCTCTAAAGACTACCTTCTGCCCGCCACTTTGTCCGCACTGGATTCTATTATAACGTTCCTGCTGAGACGCGTTTTTCCGGGCAAAAAAGTAGCCTATGTCCTTTCCCGGGCCTTCAACTATCTCTATTCCATATTTAATTTCATCTAAATCGGTCCAGCGGCTAAAGCGTGAAGAGGTACAGACAGAGTTACTTTCGCATTTATAAAAATGTATTAGTATGGATGGATACCTAAGTATTATTACAAATGAGAATTCGTGTGTATGCGACTCACTCCGTGTTTAAATCTAATTCACTATGGGAACACTAAAACCCAGTTTACTAATAAGATACAGACTGTATAGAGTAGTCTAATTGGTTTCCAACTAGAGCTCGTATCCAATTGGAAGTTGAAAATATACCTACCCCAACACCTTATTTACCCCTCCGTGGAGTTACTTAGTGCTTTGTTGTCAGTGGAAACTTGTATACGGTATTAATTAGAAACGACTGTACTTACTGATTATGTAGAGCAGTTTTTATCTAACCGATAACTTAATTTACTTTTATTTGTTTAATAAACCTCTATTAGCTCCAAGAGCCCAATTGGCGATTGGCGAATCCAACGCTAGTATGAAATACGGGGAAACGGGCACTGAAAGAGTTACCCAACCTAACATATTTGTATTAGGTATATGTACAGTTAAGCTAAGTAAATTAACGTTGATTATCGATTCCTCCTCATATGGTGGTTGTTTTCCGGAAAATCCGTTCGCCATAGAGTGGGCGGGCACTTTGTGGAAAATTAAGGCAATCATGATGTTTACTACAAAAGCCTGAGGCTATTAATGGAGGTCCAAAACACAAGTAAACACAAGTCAGAGAAGTTTCGTGGCGACTTCAGGACTTCAGGGAAAACGGCTTTTGTTCCTTGTACTTTTGTATGCTGAAATAAACGTGTTACTTTTGAAAAAAAAACGTGGCAGAGAAGTTCCTCCGTGCTATAGCTTGGTATATTATTTAACTGCGCAAAAGCAACATAAACATGTCCTTTTAAAACAATCTCTTTTCTACGAGTGAATGTAAGACGCTACTGGCCCAATGATTTAATTATTCCGGCAAAATTAAATTAAAAAGACATAAAAAATGATCTCGTAGCAGTAATTTGATGTTATTGTTAAAATCCAGGGTTAAGTTTGTACAAAAAAAAAGTATTAAAGCTTTGAACGCTTCTTTCCTCGTATATAATCCCAGAGGAGTACCTACAACAAAATATTTCTGGTAAATTAATTTCTGGTAAATTCACTTCTGACGTGTAAAAGTGCCCAGATGTGGCCTACTTGCTGAATAAATGATTTGATTTGATTTGATATTCACGACTTATAATCATTGACCTACAATAACATATGGACGAACAGTAACAGAATATGTCAAAATATATGTAGCAAACTGACATTAGAAAATACGTTCCAATATGCTAATAACGCCTCTTTATAATATGTGTATAGAAGAAGAAGAAGAAGAAGAAAGACATTTATTCGCTGCACAGAAGACACAGTTTACAGCAAAAAAAAATACACAAAAAATTCACAAAAATAGTAGTACAAACACGACAACACAAAAAAAAAGAAAAACATAGGAACAAGTGTGTGTGTGTGTCTTCACGGCAGCGGAGAGGTTGCTGGCTCAGCATAAATGCTGAGGTGTCAAACACCTGCAGCGCTGATTTTCAGCCAACACCTAGGTGACCCACGGAGCGCTATACAAAAACTAAAATGTAATAAATAAATAAATTGAATAATTATTGGTATTGGTAAATAATATAAATAGTAATAATAATAAAGCCAGTAAAATATGTCATATAAATATGTTTTAAACATATATACATATATATATTATACAATAATTCTGTACATGTACGACGTCGGTGCATGATGGTAAAAGAAGAATACTAACAAAATTAAATTATAAAAAGAGTAATAATAACACTGTAAGCACTCAAAAGCCACTTCATATTAACGCCGGATTAGGACTTTTGGAGTGTCAGCAGATATACTTTCAGCTTTCGCTTAAAAGAGTAGCCACTGGACGCCCCTTGGATGGGAGGAGGGATATCATTCCAGCACTTGGATGCCGCAAATCTGAAACTACCTCTCGGGCACATTCGACACCTGCACGTCGTTTGACAGGAGCTCTTGGTCACGGTCCTGCAGCTCCATCTGGAGATTGGCGATAGCCTCCTCAAGTACTTTTGTGGCTGTGGACGTGACGCTACTAGCGACTTGCTTCTCAATGGCGTCAACGCGACTGTCGAGTTTCTCCACTCTTTGACTGAAGTCAGCCAAGCACGTCCGGACTTCGAGAAACTCCTGGCGGAAATCCTTGAGGTCCTGTCTGACAGCCCGCAATTCTTCCCTGAATTGCTGGATCTCGTACCCAAGCACTGACTGCACGTCACTTCCCACGCCACTGGAGGTGCCTTTAGCCTTAGGCGAACCCTGCACTTCCAGTTCACCCGCTGGCTCGAGGGCTGCAGATACCGTTGGCGCAGCCTGCTGAGCAGCAGTAGGCTGGAGAGACGCGGGCTGGTCGTGCAATCCCTTGACCGGCGTCTCAGCTTTGTTGTCTCTAGGCAAGTTCCTCTTACACGTCGGGCATAACCAGTCCCTGGGCACCGTAGTCCCCGCAGCAATTGCCACACAGGCCTGGTGGTAGTGGCCATTGCATTTGGGGCATACAAGAGCGTCCCGACCAGTAAATTTTGCGCAAGCAACACATTTAGGCATTGTTTTTTTTTTTTTTACACAAGTGGGTACACTTTTCTTACCAACGGCTGCAGCGTGTGTAATTTTGTCTATAACTTTATATTCTTTTCACCAATTCACTTGCGAACGATAAACGAATGAAATTGTGTTAAAATTAATAAAACTGGCAGACATTTACACCCGCGAAAGAAGTTGTTTTATTTATTTACACGTAAGTTAGTCGTATGTGTGTACTCTGTACAACGTCCGTGACGTCACATCACATCACTATGACTTAAGTGTCAAATTTACTGAGTGTCAAACGGGTGCCCGAACAAGTCGGGCACCCGTTTTGACGGGCCATTTTTCTCCGGCTGATTGTGAATACTTACTTATAATATATCGATGCTTATAATAAGCCATTTAAAGGCCGATCGCGTACATGTGAGTACATTTCACCTCTCCTGTACTTTTCCAGTTTTCATTAATTTCCATTGCTTTGAGAAATTTGTTTGTTTCGCTGCGACCCTGAACCTGTTTACTCCTTCTAGTTAATTAGTAGGTAAATGACTTCATGCGCGGCAGTGGAAACGGAAATTGGAATACCAGGTAGACCCGCAAGTTTACCAGTAGGTACCATGGAATTGTAATGAAGGAAAACTGGAAGAGATCCCGTAATAATCTTGTTACTTTTTATGTTCGATACCAATATCATCTACTGTTAACTATTCAGAGAAAATAAAATAAACAAACAAATTATATTTTTCTAAATTAACAAGCCGTCAAAGGCTAAGTGTGAAGCCACGCCCCTTACATATTTGATTGATTTACCTACCTGAATTTTAAAAGGAGTCAATCATGAATCAATTAACGTCATCAATATTCAAGCGTGGAAGGACAAAAAGGTTTCTTCCTCCTTAATTGCTTTATATGATCGCTTACCATTTACCATACAAAAGACATGCTGTTTTTGTACGAAATTGAGTATAGTCATGTTTTTCTTTGTTTCCTATAGCAGTTTGCTATATAAATTGTTTTATGACAACCTTTCTATCAGCCATTCTTTTCTATTTTAAGCGCGCCGTGTCAAAGCAAAAATCATACGTAATAGAAAATGCATACAGTATTTCGTTTAACGTTTAAACTTTAACGTTTCTTAAGATTAGACCGATATCCAGGGCTTTGTTGAAATATGGTTGGAATGTTATGTTTCAAGCGATTTACCACCGTTCACAAGAACTTGATAATTCATTCAATACCAGTTACCTATATCTGAGAAACGAGGGAATGTAACAAAACAAACACTTACTTATTTTGTAACGATACTCGGTATAGATCAAGAGGCGCGGGGCTTCTTGGAATTTAGAGCTTTACGCTGAAATGCGAAATATTACTCCTCGTTCAGATGTGACGCATCGCAACTGTAGCAAGAAATCAGAAGATTCAAATATCAAAATACTCCACAACAGTTTGTATTACTGAAGATCTAAATTTTAGAACGCTGTGCAGCTCTTTTTCTTTATTTTGTAAAAATAATTCGCAAATGATGACTTTATTTATGGTGACTACATTTGTTCGCGAGGTTACGCACACGTGCTTTAATTGGTTATATGTGCATGTCTGACATATGTCAGACAACATTCACCTCAAGTTACGTCCCTATCTACTGCTATATATGACTAGTATAAACTTTATAATTTATAATACTGCAAACCTTCCATAAGGAACCCGTTTATAAATTAAATGTCAATATTTCTTGACACATTACGCGTGTGTAATAAATTTGAATCCATATTTGTCGGTAGCTATATCGCACATGTAGCTACTTATTTATTTTTATAGGTAACTAGCTTTTCCCCGCAACTTCGTATGCGCAGAAATATTAAAAAATTTAATCCCGATTTTTCCCGTTCCCGTGGGAATTTGGCAAAATCCTTTCTTAGCGGATGCCTACGTCATAACATCTACCTGCACCGTGTGTATCCGTCCAGTGGTTTGGGCTGTGCGTTGATAGATCACTATGTCAGTCAGTCACCTTTGAGTTTTATATATTTAGATAAGTACTATAAAGTGCAACAAGTTCAATAAACAAGACATATTTATTACAAGTGACAACGTTTTTCTAATAAGTCCACCCACACTATTCTAGCGGTGCATGTTGCATTGAATGAGGCACGCCACGCAGTCCACGCCAGTCCACGCGCGCCGTTCGATGCGACTCGACGTCACGTCACGTCACGTTACGCACCGCGCCCACGTGCAACCACCAAAACAATAACAAACACGCTGCCAGTGACACTGAACGCGTGAGATTTGAGTTTCGTGCACGGCATCGTCGCGAGTATTACACCTATTTATTGTTTTCCGGTGTTGCCGCGTCTCGGCCGAAATCGATGCAATGCGAACACATTGATGCGTGCATAATCAGACCCCGAGTCAACCCCCTACGTACTGCCAGTTAATAATAGCGGGCTCTCGTCTACAGTGCGAGCAAATCTATGGAGATTCGATTCGCCGGACGATATTCAGAGCGCTTTTTAAGAGTGCTTCGTTTATTGATGATTGATTGAGTTGATGAGTAATTAAACAACGTATATTGCTCACCTATGTACCTATGTTACGCTGCTCACGTAAACTCAGTAATAAATACGCTCTTATTCGTTTTAAAATGGAATCTTTCATCTTCGCTACGCTAATTGAAATGATTTAAGTACTCGCTTCGTTAATAAGTTTAATACTATAACTACTCTACTATACTATATCAGCCTTAACAGTCGAGTAAGCTTAATTTGTAGCAACAAAGATTCCATTTCCCGAAATTACGCCGGCGTCTAATTACGTTCAACGACTTGTATTGAATCGAGTGAAGCTACGCAGTACGCACCCCTCTAAAACGGGCTACGTGACTGCAGCATGCACTTTGCGCTCGATCGATCGGTCGACCAGTCGCCCGACGCGTAGAGGGGGCAAGGAAGAACTCCGTGTCACCACCTGTCTGCCGTAATAGCTTTCGGAAGACGCAACGCAGCCGCACGCGCGCGCACGCATCTGCCGTTCGTTGTTCGTTTCGCGCCAAAAACGGAACATGTGAACACCGGGATACGCTCTAAATACAAAATGTTTGGACGTTCGTTGTTTAGTGCAGTGTATCGACCGATCCAGTGTTGTGCACACGTTTGTGAATATTGTGTTGTGATGTGAAACGATGTTGGGATTGCTCTCCTCGGATTTCGGTTATCAGAACCGATTGACGCTGCTGCAACAGCTGATCGAGTGTGGGGATGTGTTGCTTGGACCTGAGTTTGTCTATGGTACGTCTCTACAGAGTTTTCTAGTGTTTTTACCGAGAGCAGGGTCACTTATCTGTGATCTAGATGAATATCTAGTAGGGTAGCTTACATGGATGACTTAATCATGAGTCAACACTTGACTCATTCGAGGCAATATTTTCCACGCTCGTTTTTGTTCTCTTCGATGCCATAATCAAACAAAATAGATACGGAACCGCCGCTACACACGCAGTTCAATTTTACGACCGAAGGAAGATTCCTTTACAGATTTAGATTAGCTATTTATAGATAAACAAATGTTGGTAAACGAATTCTTCTTGAGTTGCTACAATTCCTTTTATTAAATTCTTCCTAACAAATTGTGTGTACTTATAGTTTATTTTATTGTACGCGTGGCTGTGTCTGTAGCTTATTCGTAATTGCAAAATTATTTTTTCCGTGTTTATTAATTACTAGCTTCTGCCCGCGACTTCGCCCGCGTGGAATTCGGTTATCGCGTTCCCCCGGGAACTATGCGTTTTTCCGGGATACAAAGTAGCCTATGTCCTTTCCCGGGTCTCCCAACTATCTCCATGCCAAATTTCATCTCAATCGGTCCAGCGGTTGAAGCGTGAAGAGGTAACAGACAGACACACAGAGTTACTTTCGCATTTATAATATTAGTATGGATTTATTGATCCAATGCACCGTATTGATTTAAAGATTATTATTGAAATGATCGTTAACTAATGCAATAGTTGCGGCAACCGCCGGATACAATGCACCTGTTGATGAACAAACGCACGCGAGCACAAAATGCCGCCATCGAGCTAATTCAGCACGCTAATATTATTACCTCATCCACTGAACATTTAATTAAATAAACACATCAATTAATTATAGGTAGGTACGATAAGAAACAGCTAAGCAAATTGCCATTGGTTTACATGAAAATGTTGTCACGTGCCTTTCTCTTATTCAGTGCAATACGAACGTGCAAATTAGGTATATCAATGTCACTATTTTATATATCTTTATATTTAGGAGAATAATAGTGACGCTTTTTATTCCGTGTAATACAAAGTAGAACCCTAAAATGCAGTTCCGTACGCCCTAAAATGCATTTTATATCATCAATAGAAAATATCCTTTAATCAAACGTCCCAACAAAGTTCATTCCATAAGTACTTACCTATCTAAGTTACATTGACAGGCGCCGTTCAGTCGTAAAATGTAAAGATTAATTTGCTTAGCTTATGTGCACGAAAATCGACAATATATCGATCGATCGACAAGCGTGATCCCATTAACCTTTATTTATGCCACAAGCCCTGCTGAGTGCAGGTTGGTTGACGCACTTAGGTATACACATTCGCCAATGCCTTTGATGCCTTGATTGATGTCCAATATATGTATTACTTACCTTTGATACTTTTAATTAAGGCGTAGAACAATATTGATTTAACACGAATTTAACTATAGGTACGAAACCTTGACTTGAGCTTTACATAACCCCTCACAAAATATTCGTTATTTATAAAGAGGTAGAGCCATAGACATAAACAATACTTCGTATGGACCCGGCCTAACGTAGATACATGTCATGTTTCCCCACTTCCTTGGTGTCCAATGCAAAGTTGAACTTGTATCGTGACACTAAAGCTGGGTCACATTTTTCCAAAAACGAGACGAGTTTAAGATACTGAGAAACAGTTTCGAAAAAAGTTTTTTAAAAACGCTTATTGTAACGCACGCTCGGTGACAGAACTTTGGATTGGACACCGAGGAAGTGGGGACATATTACGTGTTCGTTAGACCGGGTCTATATTATTTACGTCTATGGGTAGAGCTGATTTCTTAATTGTCTTATTTCGGGATAGAGTTGGATCTATAACATAATAAACATTATAAGTTACCTTCCACAACAAACTTTCCTTTCCTGAAATTAACTTTTTAAGAACTTCATATTATTTAATATCCTTTTTCAGTTTATAGAGATTTAATATCAAAGTTACATAAATAGGATACAAATTCAATGTCTGCAACAAAACATAGTTAATTGGTTGAATTTACAGGAAGATAGGTACCATAATTTACTGCGAATACCGCGGTATTCTGTGAGGTAGGTACTTCTTCGGATTGACTGCTTCCATAAATTATTGATGATGAAATTGTTATTCATTATTGCTCATGAAACCAGTCGAATTGACTGCTAAAATTCGAAGATAATTTACTTACAAGTGAACCTTCATTATAATTTTATTATTCCTTATTATTACAGTAGTTGTTACATTTTACTGGTTTACCAATAAATATTCAAAATCCAGTGCATTTCTTACACGACTGCGTTAGTATGTGTGTAATGTATATTTCTTTGGCACGCTCTGTAGCTTAAACTTCTTGATTGATTGACAGATGTCGTTAAATTCGTCTTAATTGTGAGAGCGACATTGGATAAATGAAAAGTTCGCGTGCAGCCGAGTATTCTTTACTTTTCCAAAATTCGATTTATTACCTTTATCTACGTCTGTCGTTGTCTTCCTTGTGTTCGTTGAAGCTTTATATTTTAACTTTTTAAGCTTTAGTTCTTAGTGTGACAAATAAAGAATGTCACAAAAGACCGGCGCGAGCGCATTCCTCATTCGGCTCGATGCATTCGTCGTAAGTCAATCGTCGCGACGCCTTGTGATCGCTGTCTTCTGTTTATCGACCGACTATAGATCACACGTAATTGGTTGTAACTAACCATTATTGTATTTCACCTACTCCTAATAAAATAGGTCCTAGATGTTGGCCTTGTTGTATCACAATCGTTATATTCACTACCTGTGCGAAAGAGCATTGCTCGGGTGAAAATAGCTAGAATGAGTGTTACCAGATATGAGACCGAACTAGATCGATTTAATGTCGCGCCCATTTAAAGAGAACGTTCCACCTAAACCAATGAACCTAGAGAAAATATTTTTTATGTACAACAAATACTATAAAGTACCTGGCAGGTAAAAGCTATTAGAGCTGCATACCAGTAGACGTATAGGTATTAGGTATACATCCTTATTCAGCTTACGAGCTAACACCATTTAACGGACAAAAGGTCGTATAGGTTCGCAAATCGCTCCTCTAGATGTTTACGGCGCACGGTATTAATTACACCTAGCACATGATATCACCGGCATTCCATACAATTTCTGTTATACAATTGAGCCGTAGGTAAAACACTATTGTTCTCCTTCTCATTTCTTCGAATGCGCCTTCATTTTTGCCTGCATTCAATGAGACTTCCGCTGTTCGGAACCGAATACTGAGCGCGATTCGGAACGCAGCCCTTGATAGATACTAGCGAAGCTGTGGCTTTTTGAGGTACTATTTTGACAGACGTTACATTGTCTTTGTAAAAACTTGTAAGAATAACTTTTTGAGACGCTGCGTGGTTTATTGAGATACTTGAACTATAAATTGTAATCTACAACGCGTACGAGCGTTTTGAGTGTAGAAAGCTTGAATTGTGATTAGTTACTTGACATTTTGTGTAATCCTTTGGGAGCGCGGTTGTTTGCGTGCGAAAACTCTTGGCGGCCCGGCGGAACGAGCAGGCCGGTGAAGGGAATTCAGACCTACACTTTACACACTACAGATACACACCCTTCACGGCCCTTGGGCGCTTGCCAACAGAGGCCTGTATTGCTGTCACGGCTGTAAGTACTGAATTATCATTGTTACCAAATAAATTTTAGACCCCTTCGCAGACACCAATTCTTGTAGGCGTTGCTGTGTGACTGCAGTTTATCGCCACCTATACCCTCGGCTACAGCAGTCTTAGTAAACGGGCCCAGCTATTGAGACGTCTGTTTTGGAAGCCATAGGTGTAGGCATCATAATATTTGGTAGCACAGCGTGGGTTTTTGAGATCCACACGAGTCGTAGAACAGGGCATTTAATTAGTAATTTTTGGTTTTGCCTGTTACACGACGGTGTCTAGAAGTCTTGTTTAGAGTCAAGTCCACTGTGTTTGATGGGTATAAACCCACACAGTTGGGATCAGTTAATTAAATTTACCTTTTGTTGGATAAATCTATTTTTTGATGTTCGGGTTGCTACGGGCAAAGATAGAAAATTGGTAAATCATTGTTGAAAATTGATTGATATTTCTATGTTAAGTAACTAGTTTGCACTAAAGATTGTTGAGGAGATATAATCTCACCTATTTTTGTGAAATTTACCTTTTGTTGGATAAATCTATTTTTTGATGTTCGGGTTGCTACGGGCAAAGATAGAAAATTGGTAAATCATTGTTGAAAATTGATTGATATTTCTATGTTAAGTAACTAGTTTGCACTAAAGATTGTTGAGGAGATATAATCTCACCTATTTTTGTGAATTTTAATGTAAATTGATAAAAGTCAAATTTGGTAGGTAGTTGATACATATGAAAAAACAGGGTAGTTTCGTGCATATGGAAGTAGCTGCTCTAGTTGATTGAATTGGTTTGGCCTTTGCTATTAATAGACACCTTTGTATTGTAAATATATTTTAGTTGTTGAATTTGGGGATTCCTAGTTAATTTTATATTAAAATAGGGTTCTGTACTAATTAATATAATTTGAATTATAGTTTAAATCAATTATAGTTTTGAACTAATATTGTTAATTGTTGTAGGTTCTCACTGTAATAGCAATTGATTTAGGGATCTGCAGGCAACTTTGCAGGGTTCCGTTGCTGACAAAATAATTTAAATTTAATTCTTTTTTTGTGGTTTAGATTGTTGAACAATAGAATTTAAATTTAATTATATACCTTTTGCTTTGTTTGTTGTTTTGGACAAGTATGTCAAAATTAGTTGCCCGAATCAAAGCGGAGTTGAGATGGGCGGCTTCAGCTGCTGCGTTGATAGATCGACCAGATCGTTTTGATGCTTTGCTCCGAAGATCGGCAGAGTTGACGGAGCGGAGCAAAATTGTACAAAGTTGCTATACGGAGCTTTTGGACACCGAGGATCCAAAGCTGGATGACTGTGTGGAGGCCGACATCACACAGTTTTATGATTTGACGGACAGTATTGCCCAAGCCGCCAGCAGGGTAGAGCGGGGTGCATTGACTGAGGAAACCAGAACACCTCCACCCATGGCTCTTTTGGGGCGTTTACCTACTCTTGACTTGCCACATTTTGATGGGGATTTGAAAGGTTGGACCGCCTACCATGACTTATTCACCAGTCTGGTAGATGCTAGGCCGGACTTGGCACCGAGTCAGAAGTTGGCCTACTTGTTCTCCACATTAAAGGGAGAGGCCCTCGGTCTTGTTTCACATTTGGCGGTCACCGACCAAAACTACCCCACTGCCAAGGAACTATTGGTGAAGCGGTATGCCAACATTAGGCGGTTGGCAGATACCCATGTTGCACAGCTGTTGTCGTTGCCCTACGTCCATAGGGTTGCCACTTTGAGAGTGGACTTGGTCAACCCCATGGTGGTGGCATTGAATGCTTTGCGGCGGCTCGGTCTGCCTATCGATGAATGGTCCTTTATGTTGTTGCACATTGTTTTGTCGCGTTTGCCTACGGACTTGAAAGTCCGTTTTGAGCAAAAACATGGTGGTGACAGTGCCACGCAGTTGCCGCCATTTGCCGATTTGTTGGCGTTTTTGGAAGAGGAGTGCCGCTTGTTGGACAATGCTGGCGTTGAAGGCCCGTCCCCGGCCCCAGCGCGGCCTCCTCCAGAACAGCGTCGTGTTGTCGCTCGCCCCCCCCCTCGAGGGGTGGTTGAGCCACGCCGCCCAACCCTCAGATACGCAACGGCCCAGGGCCCTCGTTGCGTATATTGTAATGCTGACGGCCATTTTGTTTCTGCGTGTCCTCAATTCCTCAATAGGAAGGTGAAAGATCGACGAGGCATTGCGAATGATCGCCGGTGGTGCTACTCCTGCTTGGGGCAGCATCTGCAGCGGGACTGTTCACGGCCAGAGCCGTGCCCGAACTGCCAGGGGAAGCACCACCCGGTTTTGTGTGCCAATAGGAATGGTGGTGTTCGGGTTGATGATGCGGGGTGGAATTCCCCCACGGGCGGGGGCCCGCATCCCCACCATCCCCAAAGGGAGTCTCGTCGGGGCTTGCCGCCCACGGGCGGGGGAACCCCTCCCCCCTCTCCTCAACAGCAGGAGAGGTTTGCAGCGGTTCAGCGCCGCACCACGCCTCCGCGGTTCTCCCCACCGCTGTGCGAGAGACCGCGTTTGGAACGCCGCCCGCCCCAGTTCGGTCGCAGTAGCGCCTACTACGCGCCGAGCCGAGGATTGCCGAGCAGACGCCATGAGGTACCAGTGGAGCACTACCTCCACTCGTATCGGACATCGCCATCACGCGATGCCCCCCAATAGGTAGTTGCCGCCCTCTCTCCCACCACCGCCGCCCAACCTGAGACAGTTCTTCTGCCGACTGTTTGTGTCAGGGTCTGGGGCCCGAAGGGCGACTCCCTGTTTGTACGTGCCCTTTTGGATTCGGGTGCCCAGGGTTGTCTTGCGTCCTCTTATTTGGTGGAGAGATTGGGCCTCCCATGTAGACCTCACCCTGTAGTGATCCACGGCATTGGTGGCCTTCAGGTGGAAGGACCAAAGGGTGAAGTCAAGGTTTGTTTTTCGCCTGTAAATTGTGGGCCGTCCATTGTGGCCAAGGCGGTCATTCTGAATGATATTTTGGGCAGAAACCCGCAGGTGACTATCTCCCCTGCTGTGGTAAATTTGACGTCGGATTTGACTCCCGCTGACCCTCAGTGGTTTGTACCTGGACCCGTAGACCTACTCCTGGGAGTAGACGTGTTGGGTTTGATTCTGTCCGGGGAAAAGCGGGTTTTGCAACCGTACGGGTTAATTGCGTTACGCACTATTTTTGGATATAGTTTTTGTGGTCCCGTGTTGAGGGGTACTGTCCCACGGGTTGAAGACCAAACTGTTGCAATAGGGCTCTCACTCTCTGACGCAGTCCAGCGTTTCTGGGAGGTCGAAGAGCCCCCCAAGGCTCCCAGAGTCGACCCAGCGGAAGAAGAGTGTGAATTGTCGTACCAGAATAATACTGGTCGCCGTGCTGATGGTCGTTTTGTCACTCGGTTGCCTTTCAGGGCTGCACGCCCCCCTCTCGGTCAGTCTCATGCCTTGGCAGAAAAAAGGTTGTTGTCCATGGAACGCCGAATGAAGAGGGATCCGGACTTTCGTACTAAGTACATTGACTTTATGCGCGAGTATGAGGATTTGGGACATATGTCCCCTTCCGACATTGATTGGCGCTCACTCGAGCACTACTTCTTGCCTCACCACGCGGTTTTGAAGACTCCCGGTGGGAAGATAAGAGTAGTTTTTGACGGCTCGGCCCCTACTTCGAATGGGGTTTCTTTGAACCAGTGTTTGCATTCCGGTCCCAAACTGCATAGGGACATCTCGGATATTCTCACCAACTTCCGCCGTCATCAAATTGTCTTTGTGGCTGACATCCGAATGATGTTCAGACAATCGGTGGTGCACCGAGATGACCGGCGGTACCAATTGATCTTGTGGCGTGAGCGATCTTGTGATCCGATGCAAGTGTACGAGTTGAACACTACCACGTACGGACTTAAGTCTAGTCCCTACATTGCTATTCGAACGTTGTTGGAATTGGCTCATCGTGAGCGATTGAACTATCCCCGGGCGGCGGCCATCTTGGGAGATTCGGTGTACGTCGATGACGTCTGCACTGGGGCCTCTACCGTCGCGGAGGCTTTGATTTTGCGGGACGAGTTGATTGCAATCCTAAAGTCGGGAGGTTACGAATTGCGTAAGTGGTTGTCAAATTGCCCCGACTTATTGTGTGATCTTCCAGTGGAACATCAACAGGACCCTCTCCTGTTTGAAGATGCTGACAACCCTAACTTGATTGCGGTCCTTGGTATACAGTACCAGCCCGTCCAGGATGTCTTCACTTATCAGGTGGAGTTGGACTTCCCGAAGAACTGGACGAAACGCTCGGTCTTGTCGACTACTGCTCGGACCTTCGATCCCAATGGATGGATCACACCAGTCATTTTTCTGGCTAAGTGCTTTTTGCAGAAGCTTTGGATTGCGGAAGTGCCTTGGGACGAACCTCTCCAGGGAGAGTTGTTGAGAGAATGGTGTTCGTTTGTGTCCTCACTTCCGGACGTGAACCGGATTCTCTTGCCTAGATTATTTTTGCCGGCTGGCAAGTGTCGAGTCAGTCTCCACGGTTTCTGTGACGCATCCGAACGAGGATATGCGGCCGTGGTATTTTTGCGGACTGTTAGTTCATCCGGTCACGTGGGAGTTCATTTGGTGATGGCCAAAAGTAAGGTGGCCCCTATTCGGACTAGGTTGACGATTCCTAAGTTGGAACTGTCGGGAGCAGCCCTCCTTACTAGGCTTCTCAATCATGTTTGTGGTACTTTGGGTTGTACCGTTGAGATCTCGGAAGTATTTGCGTGGACTGATAGTGAGATCGTTCTTTGTTGGCTTCGCACCTCGCTACATAACTTGGAGGTTTTTGTTGCGAATCGAGTCTCACAGATCCAGAGCTCTGAGACCCCGCTGATCTGGAGACATGTGCCAGGAGAATTGAATCCCGCGGACTGCGCTTCGCGAGGCTGCGAGGCTCCTGCGCTTGTGAACCATTCTCTTTGGTGGGGACCAGATTGGTTGACGCACCCTGAGGCGTCCTGGCCCCAGAATCGGTTCTCCTCTCCAGAGGAATTACCAGGCTTGCGTGTTGGCGTTGTGGAGACGCAACCTGCGTACAATTTGAATCTGTTGTTGGACAGATATAGCTCTCTGTCAAAATTGATTGGGGTTACCGGTTGGATCCGGCGTTTCATACGCAACGGACGGAACCCACTGAATAAGGACTTGACGTCAGTTTTGTCGCCCTTGGAACGCCAAGAGGCCTTGATGTTTTGGGTTCGTGTAGTGCAAACAGAGCACTTTGAACCGACTATTGAATCCCTGAAAAGAGGAACGCCTGTGAAGGGTCCCCTTGCTCGTTTGAATCCATTCCTGGACGAGTCGGGTCTGCTTCGAGTCGGTGGACGACTTCGAAACTCGAATTTGCCGTATGGGGCTCGCCACCCCTTGTTGCTCCCTAAAGGAGGAGCCTTTGTGAATTTGTTGGTGTCAGATCGACACATTGCTAACGCTCACGCAGGCTGCCATACCCTTCTAGCCATTTTGCAGCGTGAATTTTGGATCTTGTCGGCCAGACGCACTATTCGTGGCGTCATTTTTAAGTGCATGCCGTGCTATCGGTTGAAGGCCGCACCCACACAGCCGATGATGGGTGATTTGCCGTCCGACAGAGTATCGGAGAGTCGGCCATTTGCGTGCGTGGGTACCGATTTTGCTGGCCCCTTTTTGGTGAAGACCTCTCAGCTTCGCAACGCTCGGTCTGTCAAGGCATATTTGTGTGTGTTTGTCTGCCTGGCCACCAAAGCAGTTCACTTGGAACTGGTAAGTGCCCTCAGCACGGAAGCATTTCTTGCGACGCTAGGTAGATTTGTATCTCGCCGGGGACTACCGTCCTTGATCCGCTCTGATAACGGCACTAATTATAAGGGCACTGATCGTTATTTGAACGAAATTTGTAACTATTTGAATAGTCATAAGGATATTTTGAGGATTGCAATGTCCCGAATGGGCATTAGGTGGCAATTTGACCCCCCAGCTTGCCCCCATTGGGGTGGAATTTTTGAGGCCGTTGTAAAGGTCAGGGCTTGAAACCGGTTTTTGCCCCCATACAAATAAACCGGTTTGCTTATCGTTCTTTCGTTTACTATTTCATGTTTAAAAAGGCGATAAAATAATACGAAGTAATAACATAAATACACTATGGAGTTCCACATAAAGAGTATAAAATAATTCTAAATATTTGGCTATTTCGGGGTTTCTTCAATTAACCGGTTACAAGCCCTGGTAAAGGTTACAAAGACGCATCTCCGACGAGTTATTGGCGAAACGATATTAACGTTCGAGGAACTTGCAACGGTATTTTGCAAAATTGAGGCCGTCCTCAACTCGCGACCTCTCTGCCCAATCTCGTCAGACCCAAATGACCTGGAAGCATTGACTCCTGGTCACTTTTTGATTGGTCGGCCCCTTAACGCCCTGCCTGAATATCCCATCAGGGAAGTAAAATCATCACGTTTGAGCCGTTTTGAATTGCTCCAGCAGATGACTCAGAGTTTCTGGCATCGTTGGTCGCTGGAATATTTGCATATTCTGCAGCAGCGCGTTAAGTGGACCGACAAAACTGATCCTCCCAAAGTTGGAGATCTTGTTCTGGTTAAGGAATCAAATTTGTTGCCCTTGTATTGGCGTCGTGGACGCATTGTAGAGTTGTTCTATGGGCCTGACGGGATTCCCAGAGTTGCTGAGGTCATGGTCGGAGATTCGGTTTTGAAACGAGCGGTGGCGAGCCTAGCCCGCCTCCCCATTTATTAGCAGTCAGAATGGATCTGACTGGAGCGGGGGATTGTTCGGAACCGAATACTGAGCGCGATTCGGAACGCAGCCCTTGATAGATACTAGCGAAGCTGTGGCTTTTTGAGGTACTATTTTGACAGACGTTACATTGTCTTTGTAAAAACTTGTAAGAATAACTTTTTGAGACGCTGCGTGGTTTATTGAGATACTTGAACTATAAATTGTAATCTACAACGCGTACGAGCGTTTTGAGTGTAGAAAGCTTGAATTGTGATTAGTTACTTGACATTTTGTGTAATCCTTTGGGAGCGCGGTTGTTTGCGTGCGAAAACTCTTGGCGGCCCGGCGGAACGAGCAGGCCGGTGAAGGGAATTCAGACCTACACTTTACACACTACAGATACACACCCTTCACGGCCCTTGGGCGCTTGCCAACAGAGGCCTGTATTGCTGTCACGGCTGTAAGTACTGAATTATCATTGTTACCAAATAAATTTTAGACCCCTTCGCAGACACCAATTCTTGTAGGCGTTGCTGTGTGACTGCAGTTTATCGCCACCTATACCCTCGGCTACAGCAGTCTTAGTAAACGGGCCCAGCTATTGAGACGTCTGTTTTGGAAGCCATAGGTGTAGGCATCATCCGCTTACAACATGTGTACGCCCTCCTTGCCAGTGCACGCACAAAAAAATTACCACATCCGTTGTAATCAAGCCTGGTTGTTATTTAATTTTTATTGGGTGTTTAACTTTCTATAACAAAGAGATTCATGCAAATACAGTTCTACAAAGTTTTTCCATAAATGTCAATAACCTTATGGAACGCTTAAACGACTATGCTCCATGGCTTGTCCCGATAAGTGTGCATTTATAACAAGGTATACAATGAGCCATAAGTTCAAATAACCGAGTGGTTAAAAGAGTTCAATGTCACTTTAATGTATGCTCCTCACAAAGTGAACATTTTCCTTGGAATTACTCCGACCGGCCCGCCGGCTTAATTGTTTAACGTAAACAAAGAGATTAGAATAAAGCTCTGCCAACTTTTCACCCTTTTGCCCAACACGGGTACAATTTCTAAGAGCGACATACTTTTTGTGTTCATCCTATTGAACAATAAAAGACAAAACGGCTTTAATGTTTTTGTAGAAAAGCATGGAACGCATGACCGATTGTCATTGTGTCCACCGGGGCGTGATTGAAACGTAGCATTCCCACAAATTAACTCAAAGACGAGCCGAGGCCCGTGACGGCTCTTCGAGTATACTCAACGGCCCTCTAGACCCGACGAATGGACCAATCCACAGACTGCATTTGACAAAGTCAATAATGTTCACTATTGCTATGTTGCCGTGTACGGTTTGCCCGTAACGGTACAATTATGTCAAGCCAATAAATTATGTTTACTGTCGAATTTATGATGCTACGCACATTTTTTGTATTTTTGTCTATGGCCTTTCACCGGCTGGACCGAAGGTTTCTTATGTCTTTATGATTTCATTTTTTTTTATGTATAACATTTAATTACGCCATGACTTGCTTAAACATGCGCTTCAGCTCCTTTTTACAGTTGGTTGACCAAATGACAGATTGCAAAAATGTGTGACAGTGAAGATACCTAATACACGCTCATACAGATACTTCTATACTTAATTCGGAGTTCGAAGATAGTGTCACTATACTATTCTTCCTCTCAACGCATGAACATTAACCGGCTTCCCTGTCGTTAATGGACGTTTGTCCACAAACAGGACACCGCTTTAAAAATTCAACAGGATCAAATCTCCGTCAAGTTGTTTCTGATCTGTCATGAACACGGCTGCCGTGAGTTCGAAACGCGGCATAAGTCCAGTTCCATGGGTGGCCCAAAGTAAGACTTTTATTACCTCCGAATATAGATAATGATAATACATCTGTAATTGTGACGGTTGTAATGTGATTCGATTTGGTTTCTGATGGTCACAGTTAGGAACGTCTTTAATGATGACGACCAAGCAGTTATATGACTCTTCCTTAGGAGCGGCCAATAGAAGTCTATTAATATAGGTATAATCATTGACCTATAATAATAACATATGGACGAACAGTGCCTAACAGAATATGTCAAAATATATGGAGCAAACTGACATTAGAAAATACGTTCCAATATGCTAATAACGCCTCTTTATAATATGTGTCAAGATAAATATTTTATACAAAAGTAAACCTAACAAATTTATTGTCTAAGTATGTGTCAAATTTACTGAGCGCCCAAAGGGTGCCCGAGTTTGTTCGGGCAGCCGTTTTTCTTCGGCTGATTGTGAATCCTTACTTATAATAGATCAATGGGTATAATTGATATGTAATCCATTATCATCTGTCACTTTTCTCGGAAATGTTGGTCGGAATACTTGGACCGACTGTATTCAGCAGCAGCTAGGTAATTGCTAACTAAATTAAAGTATTTCAATTATATTGCCCTCTATTTCCGTCCTCTTCAATGAGTTTTGGCGTCGAGCCAATAACTACTACAGTCGTAACTGTACTTGTTTTAATTATTCTTAGCAACAGCAATACATAATTACCCGATTGGACGCACTAAGCTTTCAACATTTAGGCTGTTTTCACACCTCCGCCGCGGATTTGAAACAGCGATACCGCTGAACATTTGCCATCGTTTGTCCAGTAACACATGTTTGACGCCGTTCATCTCCGCAGCGGAACTGAAATAGCGGTATGAACGCGGAGATGTGAACGACGTCAAGGATCTGTATAATGGACAAACGATGGCAAATGTTCAGCGGTACCGCTGTTTCCAATCCGCGGCGGAGGTGTGAAAACAGCCTTAAGGCAACGCAACATAAATATAGTATTCAAATGTCTGTTTATAACCAATGAAATTAACAATTCATTATCTAGGAAATGAATTCCCCAAATCAAGATTTTATCGTCCGCATAAGAAAGGTCTGACGGACTGTCGAAATGGACTGTGTTCTAAACGATCGCTTCAAAAAACAAGTTGATATTTTTACGTAAATATCAAACATTTTGGCGATAAATCGACATTTAAGCTGTAGTTCACATTTTCCTAAGATCCTTGTAAGTCTTAACTTGAATAGGATATGCTTGAGTGGGCGTATTTTGCCTTCCCATTTTGTTTTGAAACTAAATTTCGTACAAATTTACTGTGCCAGACATTGGAACTGGAAACGGGTCGACTGCTTTGTCTAACGTCGATTCCATTATTAAAGGACATTGTTTAACAATAACGATATTTTTTAATCTTATGCTTTGAAAGACGTCTGTCTGGTCCACCATTTTGTTTGCGCTTAATTTTGCGTATTTTTTTTACAAAATCTTCATACCTAGTTGTTTACAGAATGTTACGGATAGTCGTGTGGACATGCCAATTAAAAAAAGCTCAGTTTCGCCCGGTAAATTCATTTCTGACGTGTAAAAGTGCCCCTATGTGGCCAATTGGCTGAATAAACGATGGAATTAAATTGAATTGCCGCGCGCCGCGATTGTGCCAGATATTAAAATTAAAACGATTAAATTAAACAAAAACGAATCAATTTCCAACGGAATCCAATACAATGTGCTCAAGGAGTTACTAAAGTGATCTATACGAGAAAAATATAAGCCCAACGTTGTTGTCAACTTCCGAGATACTACGGCCGATAGTAAAATCGTAAAGCCCTCCCGAATGCCCGCCGGTCGGCTAGGTCATTGACCCGGACGCCCTGCACTCCACTACGTGACTTGTCGTAGACGGCTACGTCATGACGTGACGTGTGACGTAGACTAGACGGCTACGCGATTTGACGTGATGCGACCGAACGGTCCGTCAAAACGAACTGAAGCGCGTTTCGGGGAAAATGGGGTTTACTTTCGAACCTTCAAATTTCCAATAAATAATACTGTATCTTTTTGCTAATGATAAGGCATGGTATTTGTTTGCTTAACACTGCCGATACATACGCAATAAAACGAAGTGTTTTAATTGATATTATTAAGTTACTAATTATGGTGGTTTTTCATATGGAAGAGTGGATTTCTGAGAAGACTACGGAATTTAATCAATTTTAATCACTTTTCCAATATTACACGTTATACTATATTGCGCCTAATCTGACATTTAACATCATCATATAATACTGTGTCCCAGTTAAAAAAGCGTTATAAGGGCATGAACCCACCGCAACCGCGCCGATGTTTACGCCGGCCTGTGTACACACGGACCTCTCCGGAGCACCTATAAATTCACTACTAATGCGCTGTGTACACTCCGCTTTACTATTCACGGAATTATTCGTCGTTCGAAATAGTTTTGAATTTAGCTGTATGTAGGTAAATCTAGGGGTTACGTTCCTCTACCGCTGATTTAGATAAATCCGTTTTGTTTTTGGAGAAAACTATATGGACTCTTCAACAAAGATAGTTTTCTCAGACGCGAATCGCGATGTTACAAAAGTAACCAGCCGTGAGTGGCGTCTTGCTTTTTCTACACTCGAAATCCTGAAATATCTTGATGAAAAGTAGCCAAAGTGCCTGGTTAATAGGCCACACATAACATAGGCTTATTACAACTTTGATGTCTGGCTTTTAGAATAAAATGTCCGGCCAAAAATAGGGTAGAGTCCGGCTTTTTCATTTTAGGAAATGGCAACCCGCCCGCACGAGCGCTAAGAAAAAGCCTGGCAAAGGCCGAACACCTGGAAAAGTCTAAAGCCGGACAAATGGCAACCCTAGATGTGATATTTCTTGTCTTACCATAGCACATACTCAATTTTCATCACATCCGTTCACAAGTTTATAGGTACAAATACTTACCAATCTATCCACACAAACTTAGAAAATAACGTCGAAGTCAAAACTGTATGTTCCAATTTGAATATTCAGTGTATACCTAATAGTGTCTAATTAACAGTTAGGTATGTCGCTAACGGCGTGTTGTAACGTTCTTTACGTGATTTTTAGTGTTTTTTAATTGTATGAGCATATACATATGTTACTTGTTTGAAAGCATAGTGCCATTATTATGCCTTTATTACACGTTGCATATATTTATGATCTGTTGCAAAATCTTAGCGCTTTACTCGCTTTACTACACGTATTTTTATTCAGTTCCCAATGCTAAATATACCTTAAACAATGATAGGTACTAAGTACTATAAAAATCCAATTAAAAATGCTTCCGTAATATACAGATCCATATTAGGTGATAAATTATCAATAATGATGTTTTTTTTTTATCTCAGTTTGAAAATTAAACAGCGTCAGTTGATTAAAAATGCACGATACGCATTGCAGTCTTGTGGAATTACGAAATACTGCTTTTAAATCTCTATTTCCTCATCAACACATAACTATCGTAGTCTGGAGCCAGACGCCAGAACTGGCCAAAGGACGTAACTTTGTATTGATTTGTTAGTCGCTTACGCCCCTTTTGAATTGTTTGACTCGGTCCACTGGTCACAATACCGACGCCGCCCGTTTAGCAGTTGTCTGTCTGAATGCAACTTCTTATAGGATACACAACCCAATATCAGAAAATGAACCCTACAATTTACAAATTAAGGTGCTTTATATAGTTAACGAATAGTAGGTACAGAAAAAACTCTCAGGAAATGGCTATAAAACAGTCGATTGAAATTGGTATTGATATACTAATATCATGCCTGCTTTAGCAAAGCTAATAGAATTAATTAGAAATTGTAATTATAGAATTTTGAGATGTAATGCGTTCTACGCGGTTGCCTGTTGCGGTTCCAGTACGGGACGCAGTTGTTTTTGTGGATTTGCTTTTGCTGCAAGGGTTATAGGCAAGAATGAGATAGAAATATCACGCCTCTAAGCCGGCCGCACATTATCAGAAAAATTGCGACGCTCGCCGGAAGGCACTCGGTGCGTACATTTTATATCAGACACTAAAGTTAATATAAATAATTGACAGAATTTTTCTAACAATGTGTGGGTTCTAATACAAAATGTATGCACCGAGCGCCTTTCGGCTACCCTCCGGCGAGCGTCAGAATTTTTCCGACAGAAAATTTCTGATAATCTGCGACCGGCTTTAAGATCGTATAATATGGCACATAATGCCATTATTCGTTATCTTCCTTGTATTTCTGTACCTAGTTTCTTTCTGATATTGATGCACCTACTCATTTTTCTTTCTGTTTGGCCTTATGGTTGACTGGTAGAGAATGCCTTTAGGCATTAAGTCCGCCAATTGTATACATTTTGTATGTGCAATGAAGTTTAAATAAATAAATAAATAATAAATAAATAATGTGCTAAATTGGCAACACCGTGTGTGAGGTGAGCTCACGCGACTCACGTGCCTCTAGCGGCCATTCCCTCGCATCCATCCATTCGCGGTGACCCTCATTGTTTAAGGCATGACGAAATTTTAACGCTAAAATTAAACCCGCAAATAGGGAAAAAACCTCGTAAAATACAAGCGCGAATAATGCCTACCGATATTGCGAACGATAAATATTCTTTGACGTCAACAATTTATGTCACCGTCACTAGAACGTTTTATAAATCTACCCTCTCTGTTTGTATACTTGTTTCCAATCAAGCCCTTTGTTTACAATGCAGTTTTCAAATTACAATTTAAGGAAAATGGGTTGTTTTAACATTAAACTTCGTTTTTAATTCAGTTATGGTTAACAATAGAAATGAAATCTTACCTAAGGATCTAAAAGTCAGTCTTATCCTGAAATTTGGATAAACCAAGTACTCATTTTAGTTTTTCTTTGTTACAGGCCTTGACAACCGGATATCACACTCTAGGAGTGTTACGCCTCCGTGAGTATCGAAACTTATTGGATTTATTTGTTTTAACTTTAAAGTCTACTTCTTATCATCGGGCCACCAGGCGCCGGGAGGGTTTCCAACTACATCCTCATGTGGTTGATTTTCCCATGAGTCGAACAAAGCGATGCGCGATATTGCGAACATATAAACACAGGCCATAATTGATTATTTAGATTAATGTTTTTCTTACGATCAGATCAGACGCTAAGGTGTATAGAACGACACAACTTAGAAGGCGCTCGGCGAAGCACTTGAGCCGTTGACGTAGAGTCTGTTATACCTTAATCTACGCGCCTTCTAAGTTGTGTAAACCTGTAGAGATCTTCTACTATCTAAAGTCCCGCGCCTTCACGTTTCAAAACGCTACAATTTTTTCATTATTATTTAAAAAGCACCACCAACACTCTCAACGCATAGTTGATGGCTGTCTCAGCACGCACACACGTGTTGAGAGTGTTGGTGGTGCTTTTTAAATACATTGAAGCGTTTTGAAATGTGAAGGCGCGGGACTTTAGATAGTAGAAGATCTCTACCTACCTAACGATCTTTTTTTTTTTTTTGGTATCTTTCATTTCAAATGGAACTAACGATTTTTACACTCGAACATAAGGTCGAAAATCAATTGCATTCTCAAATGAGATACGAGTTTTTTTCAATGGAATGGTTCATTCATGTAAAGCCTATTGCTTTAAAAGGGTGAACCCTATACCCCAATTACCCCATACAGCGAACTTTCGAAATCAACAACATACTTTTTTTAAACCATACATTTTGGCTAATAGAGTGGTGACACAAGGGTTATGTTTCCAGGGATGTGGTGAACAAGGACCTCGGTCTGTCGGAGAGTGATGACGAGGTCGCCGCCACGAACAACAGGCTAGCTTTAGCGCCGTGAGTATTGCTTTATCATCTGTGATAGTAACCTGCTTATCACTATTTACTTTGCACTTTGTCAATCTATAACAGGTTATTGTATCACAGCTTGGGGAGGTGCGTCAAAAACAGTGTTGCTTCAATTAGAACGGGCACAACGTGCTGTTCTTAAAGTAATGTTATTTAAAAAATATAGATTTCCTACAGACAACCTTTACAAGGAAATAGCGGTACTATCTGTGAGAAAATTGTTTATAAAAGAAACAATTCTAAATCAGCATAGTATTCCTCCTGACTATCCAAGCACTCGCCGCAGAGACGACATTGCATTCTTAGTCCCAAAATATCGCACGTCGTTCGCACATAGATTTCATGGTCTACTTGGGCCACTTCTATACAATCGTTTAAGTAAACATATATATCTTCGATATTTAAGCCGATATCTATGCAATAAAAACCTTTAGGTTCAAGCAAAGCATCTTATATCAATTACTTATGAAGACACCGAAGACCTCCTGAAAAAAATGGCATAAACACACACAAACAAACTCACTCATACACACACGTCCCATTTTTACATAAACACACTCACTCGTTTACATATAGCTACATATGAGCGCGCACGCAGCTACACACATACTGGATACTCAGATAACACACACTACACAATAATACCGCAATTATAAACAGATAACAAATATTAATTAATCTATTACATTTACAGACACAATTACACAACAAACAAAACTTTATTTACTTTCCCTTATTGATACTAACATAGAATAAATTGATCTGAATTTTTTGCATATCCTACTTTAAAGCTCCATTCGCAAATTTAATGGATACTTGGACAACTACCTTGTTGTACCCACATCTTTTTTATTGTTTGTTGAGGTTGGTTAAATTAGTTTACTTAAAACAAAATGTAATGTAATATACCTATAGTTAAATAACTTACATTAAAGGCTAACTGAGGACGGTGAAGCCTGCCCGGCCGTAACACAGTTCATACTAGTACGGCGAGCAGAGGACGCAAGATTCTAATAGACAATAAGACCTTGTAAACTGTAATAAGTTTGTAACTAAGTCTGCCTAATAAATAAATAAATAAAATAAAATTATCATCACCTATTGCTGTTCGTCTACTACTGGACAAAGGTCTCTCAAAGCACCCAGTGAAGAACGGCTCTCGGCTGTCTGCATCCAGTTTGGGGGGCCATCTTGCGATGGTCTTCGTGGAGCGATGATTTTTTACTGTAATAATTTGTATGTGGTTACGGTCTCCTGACTCAGTTTTGTAACCCCTGGCCATAAAGTGGGATTTTCCCACTGCTGGGCACAGGCCTCCTCTCATCATGAGAGGGTTTGGGGTATACCCCACGCGGTCCCAGTGCGGATTGGGGACTTCACACACATCTTTTGATTACTTCGCAGATGCATGCAGGTTTCTTCACGATGTTTTCCTTCACCGAAAAGCTCATGAATCCAAATTGAATTACGCACGTAAGTAAACATAGGGGTGCGAGCCGGAATGGAACCCCCGATCCTCGGCATGAGAGGCGGTAGGTCGAACCACTAGGCCACCACGGCTTTTTAGAACCATCGTGTCTACTTGTTGTTAAAACGATTCGCATTTAACCATTTGAACGCCAAGAACACGTAAAGTTGCCATGCACTGCCGTGCCTACCAAGCCGACACCTAAACTTATCTAAGGCTAAGGTATACTTAATAAAGATATTTAATACGTAATGCGTAATATCTATATTCGCTTCTGACGTCAAGCTACCCGTGTCGTGTGAGTGACGGCTTAGTATTTGACATTGGCGATGAAAAGGTTAAACGTTATTTCCGATTCCAGAATAATCTCCCCGATCGGCTCGGGCGGCAGTCCGTCATCGGGCAGCGAGTCCTCGGACTCCGAGTCCGAGTCGTCTTCAGCCGAGTCGAGCGGGCCCGCGCCGGCGCCCGCGCCGCCTCCGCCGGCCGCGGAGCGTGCCAGCTGGTCGCTGTCGAACTTCGCACCGCCCGCCGCGCAAATACCAGAACCCTTCGACACCGGGAAGGAGCTGAGGCATGCGCTCGCTGATGTCAAGGGGAAGCCGGTGAGTTTGTCTACATCATCCACCTTTCAGCCACCAATCAATGTTGGAAGACTTGAAGATGTCAAACTTCGCGCCAACTGCGCAGATACCCGAGCATTTTGACACGGGGAAGGAGCTGAGGTATGCGCTGGCTAATCTGATGGATAAGGAACGCATTACGATATGTAAATATGATCTAACGCTATAATATTTCGAAGATTCGTTATGCGTCTACGAATACTGAGATACCTTACAATCTAAAACATTGCAGCCACCTAAACATGTATCGTTCCCATGGTCATTTCAGCGTCGTCAACATTGCAACCCGATCATTAATTTTGCTAACTTAACTCGCTTAGCCTTCCCACTCTTCCCAGGTGTCTACTTACAGATAAACACTTCTCTGTATAAGGGCGCTGACTCAGGCATTGACCATATCCCACAAACAACACAGACATGCTATCAGTTCCTCCTGGCTAGTTGGGGAGACTGTCTGTCGCGATTCGCTCTTAAAATGGATCGAAAATCAATAGAACAACTCTTTCAAGATTTCAAAGCTGTTAGAAACGAACAAGACACCGTCCAGCAGAGATGGATAAACCTCGCCATCCTGAAATGCAACTTAAGACGCTATCTCCTCAATTTCGAGAGGAGTCTAGCGTTTCACATGCCTCGTGTCGAGCGAGAGAGGATATTGAAAGAATTTCTCGCCTTGAAAGACATTCTGTGGCAGGCTGTTGGTGCTTTACACGGGAATTTGTCTGTGCCTCTTGACATTGAGGTATCTTGACATAATTGGACCTTTTCCTACCGTTGTCAGGGTGTGAGGTTTATTCAAATGTGTGCTTATCTCTGTCCAGAGTCCAATCTCCG
>OZ020289.1:8568454-8614011 GCA_963971205.1 Aethes cnicana | reverse complement strand
CTTATTCATATTCATATTCATATTCATATCATTTATTGCCAAACCATGGTTTTTACAAGATGTTACAATATTTTCTTAAGTACTAACATGGACCCTGTGAGGGTGCAGCAAAATATTAAAACTAAATAGATCTTAAAATCTAGATGTAAGTGCAACCGGTATATACTCGTAAGTATATATTAGCAAATATAAGCCCTATAGTTATGTTTGTTGTCACTACATGTATATGTATGTATGTACACATCTTTGTCATGGATATGGATATTTATTAGGTAGGTAATATGTATGTTGTTGTGTGTGCGTGTGTATGTTTGTGTTTGCGGTCTGTGTAAGTGTGTATTATTTATTTGTCATAATTATATTATTATTTTATCTTCAAAGTATTCATTAATGTTGTAATATGCCTTTGTTAAGGTGAATCGTCACGGCTGAACCCCATACAAAAAACTGCTCACGTAATCTTCGACTACGACTGCTTTTAGTTTCTTTTATCGTTCTAATAAAATATTACATTATTTCCCGAGCGCGCATAGATCAAAAACACCGCAAAAAATCAAAGAATAAAATAATTATAAGCATTTCAAAACCAATAAAATTTCGGTCGAACCAAGCTTGTGTGAGAGAACGTTTACACTGTAAGCATCAGGCCAATATGGCGTCGTGGTCTATGAACAGCTGATCTGCTAGTGCTAGTGTCCGTCCGATTCCTATTAATTTCCAGAATGCTCACAAGATGGCGTTAACCCGCCGTTACATAGTTGATCGCGTAAATCGCTTTTTATGAGTTGGAAAATCATTGAACGAAATAGGTAAGTAAGTACCTATACAAGTATTTTGTTGTTTATAATGATCAGATATAAAAAATGTAATGAGCGGTGACATGTCAGAAGACTGCTAGAAGAAATAAATCATACCTATCTCTTATAAGTATTTTATTCATTTATGTAAGAAATAAAAATAGCTACTTATAATAAGAAGTAGGTAGAGATCTTCTACTATCTAAAGTCCCACGCCTTCACATCTCAAAACGCTTCAATTTTTTTATTATTATTTAAAAAGCACCACCAACACTCTCAACGCATAGTTGATGGCTGTCTCAGCACATGTGTTGAGAGTGTTGGTGGTATATTGAAGCGTTTTGAAACGTGATGGCGCGGGACTTTAGATAGTGAAGATCTCTACCTGGCCTGGGCGATCGAGCTCTGCTTAGGACATTTTATCTCTTATATAGTACCTATAGATAGTACCTATATATAAAATTCTCGTGCCACAGTGTTTGTAACCAAACTCCTCCGAAAGGGCTCGACCGATTCTTATGAAATTTGGTGTGTATGTTCAGTAGGGCTGAGAATAGGACGTAAGCTATTTTTCATACCCACCCAAAAAGAAAACTATGGCGGTACGAAGTCCGCTGGGTCAGCTAGTTAGTCTATAAAAATTGATTTTTGCTGTAGGTAAAAAACAAAAAACAAAAATAAATTGACCAGATAGTAGACCACTCGAGCGTAGAAAACCCGCACTGTCTACACGCTCGCTGTAACAGTTATGGTGACGAGTACATATAATCTACTACTACAGTCTATTTGCGTCCCACTGCTGGGCACAGGCCTCCCCTCATTATGAGAGGGTTTGGGCTATAATAGTCCCCACGCGGGCCCAGTGCGGATTGGGGACTTCACACACATCTTTGCATTACTTCGCAGATGCGTGCAGGTTTCCTCATGATGTTTTCCGTCGCCGAAAAGCTCATAGTAAATTCAAATTGAATTTCGCACGTAAGTAAACTTAGAGGTGCGAGCCGGAATCGAACCCCCGACCCTCGGCATGAGAGGCGGTGGCTCGAACCACTAGGCCACACCACGGCTTTTAGAACATATAAGCTGTGAAATTACCATGAAATTACCGATCATATGCGTATGCGTAATAATAATAGTAGGTATCCAGATTATACAAATTGTGATTTGAAAAGTGGCATTTTACAAAATTAAATTGTTTTGTGTCCTGAATAATGTTTAGAATCTACGGTACGTAGCTAGTATCTAAACTTTAGATACTAGCTACAATGTCAGTTATACATATAAATCGTAGGTACGAGTAGGTACAAGCGAAATAAACTAATGATTTATTATTATTTACCTACTACATTTAGATTTACACATTGATGTTTCGACCGGCGTGCAAAACGGAACTCAATTAGGAATTAAAAAAAAAACAAAAAGAGACATTGACATTTTGTTGTGGTTATAATCATATGTACCTACGTAATGTAATGTAATGTCCCGCATTTGCCCGCAAATGCTACGTGCTATTTTCATCAATGCCTCAGTTGTATATTCTTTGGTGTTCTTTGGCCTGAATCCGCGCGCCTTCTAAGTTGTGTTTTGCTATACCGTGATGATGGTGATGGTATTGATGGTGGTGGTGATGATGATGATGGAGATAGTGATGTGATGATGATGGAGATGGTGATGTGATGATGATGGAGATAGTGATGTGATGATGATGGAGATGGTGATGTGATGATGATGGTGACGACGACGAGTAGTATTTCCTCACAGTTTGAGAAAAGCATTGTACCTATAGACCTCGGCCGCAACAGCATTGCCGGACTCGTACCTACTAAGAAGGCGTCCGGCAATGCGCTCCTTAGCGGCGTCTGCAATAATGTACTATTTGTACTTTTTACCGGGAAACGTCTACAGGAACAGCTAAAAAAAAGAAATATAACTTTGTATGGGAATCACCTTCGGGTGATACGAAGTTCATTCACCCGGCCAACCTATAGGGTCATTATTTATAAATGTTTATAATATAGTATGGATGGATATCACAGTCTCTTTTGGCTGTAATAAAATTGTGACAAAAAGACGCTCGGTCGCCTGTGACTTGCTTTCGCAGTAGCTGTACCTGCGCTGTACCTACTGCCGCCGCCGTCGAGACGTCCGATAGCCCGCGTCGCGTACAGCCGTCGAGTCGGCCGAACGGTAAGTATAGGAGCGGGTGATCGACATTCGTATTCTCGTTGTTGGAGATTGGTAGTAGGTACAAACAATGATACAAGTGGAATATGAATTCGGAATATTTTAGAGGTGTTTGTTATTTTCCTGGATAGGTATCCCTAATTAGTACATACCTATTTTACTAGAATTGAGAGAATGAATATTTTTTATGTAGGTGGTAGGTAAACGGAACTCTATACTTTGCGCGTACCTATAGGGTATTACTATTAGTCCGTTTTCTATTGGGAATGCTTGTATGGAGAGGTCGAAATTTTGAGTACAGCAATGCCATTTGGTAGGAATGTTATACACATTGACCTTAGTCCAAAACGCCCGGTAGCCACTTTGAACTCCTCGACTGGTGGGGGGGGAGGGGGGGGTTAAAGTACAGAGCTCCCGGCGTTCGGAAAAAAAATCCTGTCGGATTCGTTTGGACTTTTGAGTCAAGTTTGGTGTCGTTTTCAGGTAACTAGATGATGCCCAATTCATTCCTCATACCAGTTTTTAGGGTTCCCTAGCAAAATATGACGCAATACTTAAAATAATAAACTTTTATTAGTAGCGAAATGCAAACAAACCCTCATATTTTCATATTTTTGCATGAAATTTGGTTTATAAAAAAATACTGTCTGAAAGCCCATTTAATGCAGAATCTAAAAACATAAACAGTAAGTATATACTTTACAATTTTCAATGAAAAATAAAATATTGAATGTACTGCGACGGTCGTCAGCGCAGCGTAGTGGGCGGTAACAAGACCCGAAAAACTGTCAATGTCAACGCAAAAAGCTTTTATAATATCAATAAATTAAAGTGCTTACAATAATATCACACTTGTTATAAATATTCTCTTAATTATTATGAATTAAAACAAATGTGTTTTTTTAAAAAAACACACGAACTTTCGCCTTTATTACTTTAGTGTCATTTTTAATCATCTTCAATTTATAAACGAATTCAGATAATGTTGCCTGACTTCGTAGTCAGGCAACATTATTAAAAGTAAAGAAAAATAATAATAGAACGTTTTGTGAATTAGTTTTACTTACAACCACCTCCACAATTACATAACTCAGTACATTTGAGCTAGCGTTTGAAACATTGCACCTGGAACATCAAGATTTCACGCACCGACATCTTTTTAATTCTAGGCATTCTTGAGCAGCCGGAGGGCTTTGGGTCCACAGTGGCACCCAAGTTTCTTCTTCTTTCTGCCAAACCCATTCATATCGGCAAGAAATATTTTGCATCGCGTCTTCTTTAGGCACTTTTTTTGTAATATAAAATCCATATCCATATTAATTTGGCATGGAGATAGTTCGGGTCCCCAAAGGACATAGGCTACTTTTCATCCCGGAAAAACGCGTAGTTCCCGCGGGAAAGCGATAACCAAATTCGCGAAGTCGCGGGCAGAAGCTATTTTGTTATTATAAATCTGGTCAAGAAATTGATAATTTAATAAAGGCGAAAGTTCGTGTGTTTTTTTTTTACTTCTTCACGCTCAAGAGGCTGGACCAATTTTGATAAAATTCGGTATGGAGGCAGCTGAAACCCTTGAGTAATACATAGGCTACTTCTTAACAGCGGGTAATACCGCAGGGCGCCGCTAGTATAATATTAAAAAGAAGAAAATCAGGTAAAGAGAGAAAAACACATTTGTTTTAATTCATAATAATTAAGAGAATATTAATTACAAGTGTGATATTATTGTAAGCACTTTAATTTATTGATATTATGAAAGCTTTTTGCGTTGACTTTGTCAGTTTTTCGGGTCTTGTTACCGTCCACTACGCTGCGCTGATGACCGTCGCAGTACATTCAATGTTTTATTTTACATTGAAAATTGTAAAATTTATACTTACTGTTTATGTTCTTAGATTCTGCATTAAATGGGCTTTCAGACAGTATTTTTTTATAAGCCAAATTTCATACAAAAATATGAAAATATGAGGGTTTGTTTGCATTTCACTACTACTAAAAGTTTATTATTTTATATATTGCGTCATATTTTGCTACGGAAGCCTAAAAAACTGGTATAAGGAATGAATTGGGCATCATCTAGTTACCTGAAAACGACACCAAACTGGACTCAAAAGTCCAAACTAATCCGCCAGGATTTTTTTTCCGAGCGCCGGGAGCTCTGTACTTTAACCCCCCCTCCTCCCCTCCAGTCGCGGAGTTCAAAGTGGCTACCGGGTGTTTTGGACTTAAGTCAACTTGTACACCATTCCTACCAAATGGCATTGCTGTACTCAAAATTTCGACCTGTTTCCCAATAGAAAACGGACTATATTGATAAATCAATCAAACAATATGAATTTCAACAACGATGATACACCTGATTCAGGTACTTACTTGCATCGCGATTCTTATAAGAAATTACGACTCTCCCCGACTAGGTGAGCATTTTCACTCAAAAGTGTACCACGATGAAAATTCAGGTTTTATTTTTAAAGTATTTAATTTCTTAATTTTTTTAGCCAGAATAAAGAGTATACCTTAAAATTTATGAAATTTAACACGGTCCCCCTGAAATATCCTTAGTTTTTAAATAAACAAGGAACTTAGCTGACATGGTAGTCAATTCCTGTCAGTTTTGTTACTATATGGGCATTTTCACTCAAACTTGTACCCCCTGGTTTTGACAGTGTCCCACTACTTCAATATTTTATTACTGCCAAATATATTTGTTTGTGAATATTCGAATGGCATCTATATAAACTATATTCCTTAAATTATAGATTTCATCCCTAAATTCAAGTGAATTATGCTAAATGTAATTATTATGATTTTTTAAAGCCGCTCGGGTAGCACTTTTTGACGTGTCCCACCCCAATGTCGACTTTTTTAAAGTTGAATAATTAAAAAAGTATTGGGAAACATGAAGTCAATTGATGGCGTCCATAATCTACATTAGTTTGCTCGTCACAGGAATGAATATCGTAATAAAATTAATAATATTTCATATTAAAAACTAAATTTATATAGTGGTACCGAAAACTGTTGCCACCTGACATGTCAGGTTTGTGACCGCCAAAACGGGGCCAGAAAACCCACCAATTCATTTTTTTATCATATAAATAGCAACATTGAATGCCACTTGACTAGTTAGCCACAGGTTTAAAAATCCCGCGTGCGCAGGAGTGACGTGAAGCGAGGTGAAATTCGGTATGGAGGCAACTGAAGCCCTGGATTAATACATAGGCTACTTCTTAATAGCGGGTAATACCGCAGGGCGCCGCTAGTATAATATTAAAAAGAAGAAAATCAGGTAAAGAGAGAAAAATACATTTGTTTTAATTAATAATAATTAAGAGAATATCTATTACATGTATGATATTATTGTAAGCACTTTAATTTCTTGATATTATGAAAGCTTTTTGCGTTGAAATTGACAGTTTTTCAGGTCTTGTTACCCTCCCCTACGCTGCGCTGACGACCGTCGCAGTACATTCAATATTTTATTTTACATTGAAAATTATAAAAGATATACTTACTGTTAATGTTTTTAGATTCTGCATTAAATGGGCTTTCAGACTGTATTTTTTACAAATCAAATTTCATACAAAAATATGAAAATATGAGGGTTTGTTTGCATTTCGCTACTACTAAAAGTTTATTATTTTAAGTATTGCGTCATATTTTGCTACGGAACCCTAAAAAATTGGTATGAGGAATGAATCGGGCATGATCTAGTTATCTGAAAACGACACCAAACTTGACTAAACAACCCAAACTAATCCGCCAGGATTTTTTTTCTGAGCGCCGGGAGCTCTGTACTTTAACCCCCCCTCCCCCCACCAGCCGCGGAGTTCAAAGTGGCTACCGGGCGTTTTGGACTTAGGTCAACGTGTATAACATTCCTACCAAATGGCATTGCTGTACTCAAAATTTCGACCTGTTTCCCAATAGAAAACGGACTATTACGCGGTTGCATAGACATATATAATACTTCGTAAGTATAAAAATCATTGCGCGGTTGCCATTCCGATTCGCGGAATAGACGCGCGTCTCAATAGCCCTGTCCCGCTCTCTCCTACCGGCCGACCCTATGCCCCCGCGCCGCGCGCGCCAGCCACTCCAGCCGCCAGTCAGTCGCCAACTTTGAGCCATCACAACGCACACGCTACATTTTTGAGAAGAATTCACGATCACTTGTGATTAGGGCTTCGCCGCACACCGTGTTCTCATTTTACACCAAGACTCCACCGTGCGTGACAACTTTGTTGTTGTATTCCAGCGAGTGTTCGCGCTAATAGAATCGCTTCAACGGTCGCAGACTGAAGCACTGAAAGAAATATTTCGACGCCGGTAACATGCATGGCCGAGGGCCAGGGCACTCTTTCCGGCTGCAAAGCCACAGGAGTCGGTAGAAACCTTATTAGTGCTTACGGAGGTCGCCGCCCGTCACATCGTATAGGTATATTATATTTTCGACGCCGCAAGACAGTCAAAACACTGACATGTTTATAGTGAGACTCCCGGAGAATGATATCTCAGAAAGAGCGCAATTGGACATGACTTACGCCCTCCTTTCTAATCTAATAAGATAAGGAAAAGAGTACGGAGGGAAGACTTTGAGAAGGAGAGGAAACCGAGCCTTTGAAGGGCGCTTGAGCGCGCCGTGCGGTAGCAAGGCGCCCTGCGCGCCCGCGGCGGCTGCGGCGCCGCAGTCTTCGCCCGCGCCGACTGCCCAGACGCCCGCGTCAACCCAGGCGAGACCAATTCCCATAATTACTTTGCGAACGCACAACGTGTTATCAGTGAAAAAATAAAAGTGATCAAAGCTTTTATAGTAGAGATCTTCTAGTATCTAAAGTCCCGCGCCTTCACATTTCAAAACGCTGCAATTTATTTAAAAAGCACCACCAACACTCTCAACACATGTGTGCGTGCTGAGACAGCCATCAACTGTGCGTTGAGAGTGTTGGTGGTACTTTTTAAATAATAATGAAAAAATGCAGTTTTGAAATGTGAAGGCGCGGGACTTTAGATAGTAGAACATCTCTATCTAGTCTCGGTTGTGTTTCGGTAGTGAAGTGCGTCCGTTCGACTCGGTAGTAGCCATGTCCCTGCCCTTCATGCCAAATACCTTCTGATATTATAAATGCGAAAGTAACTCCGTCTGTCTGTTACCACTTCATGTTTCAGCCGCTGAACCGATATTGATGAAATTTGGTTTGGAAATGGTTGAGCCCCGGGGAAGATTATAGGTCACTTTTATCCCGGAAATCCTCTCTTAGTGCTGCCCTACATTCCCTAAGGAACTTGCACTCCAAATTTCAGCTCTCTACAACCAGTAGTTTCGGCTCTGCGTTGATCAATCAGTCAGTCAGTCAGTCAGTTTCTTGTTTTATATATATATAGATAACCGCTATTTTTTTAATCATTAGGATTGAATGCGGCAATACAACCCGCTGTCATATCATCTCAGACAGATACTCTAAAAAAACTGAATAGCCAGATTTATTATTATTATCCGTAGAGTGTGATCGAGTAAACTTTTGTCTCTATTTCAGATCAAACATCTTCTGGAATGCCTTGGATCTGTCTTCCTAGGAGGGACAAAGTAAGCTTTCTCGAAGAGAAAGATTACATTTACCTGCGGCCTGTGAGCAACAACGAAGAGACATTGTGAAACCAATCACTGCTAATCAGAACCAACCTTATCATGTGTAAAATTGTGATATATTTTGTTATACCTATTTTAATAAACTTGTCAGAAATGTGTAGCAATTTTATTTTCGTGTGGCTGTGTGGCAATATACTTACTGAGATAAGATAAAAAGATGAAGATAAAATGAATAATATTTGGAATTCAACACTATTGATCTAGGGGTACTAGACAACGATATAAATACTTATAAAGAGAAATGTGTAAATACATATGCAAATAAAGATCCATGACATGAGTACAAATGTTCATTCTCATCATAGGTAGGTAGGTACTCTGTCAGTCGTGTAGGTGTTTAGATATTTTGATAAAATAACAAAATATTAGGAATTTGTAAAGTAACAACTATTTAGTTGATAATATTATATACTATACCTTGGACAGCTCATCGCACCAACATCTCGGTGCTCAAAGAACTCAAACTCGACCAACAATATCCGTCCATGGTTCGTCTAAGCCGAATCGTCAAATACTTCGGTCACATCTACTACTACTACTACACAGCCTTTTCACGGCCCACTGCTGGGCACAGGCCTCTCATTACGAGAGGGTTTGGGCTGAAGTCCCCATGCGGGCCCAGTGCGGATTGGGGACTTCACACACATCTTTGAATTACTTCGCAGATGTGTGCAGGTTTCCTCACGATGTTTTCCTTGACCGAATAGCTCAGTGGTAAATTCAAATTGAATTTCGCACATAAGTAAACTTACAGGTGCGAGCCGAAATCGAACCCCCGACCCTCTGCATGAAAGGCGGTGGGTCGAACCACTAGGCTTACCTTCAGTCACATAACTCGTGGAAATCCGACAAGTTGGAGAGACTAAATGCTGAAGGGAAAAGACCCAGAGAGAGGAGGCCGAACAGGTGCCGCCGGTAAATGCGGCGATGCACCAGGGCGAAGATCGCTGCACATGGAAGACCGTCACAAGAAGTATGTGCCGGAGGAGGAGGATAATGTAACGAAATCCACACGGATTTTTATCCTTTGATTAAAAATAGTAGTAGAAATAAATAATCATATCTAGATTAAAAATATTTCTATAATGTCAAGTAAAATATATCAAAAGTTTCACTAGTTTTATTTTTCCCCTTTACAAATATTTATTATAGAAAAACGAAAAAAAAAATACAAAAAGTTGAAAAAGTGAGGATCGAACCCACGACTTCCACGATTTATACTTCATAAAAAGAAATCACAAAAACCACAGCGCCACAGAAGCTCTGTGATTCTCGGCGAAATTAAGCCTTGGTTTCCACTACGTTTCACTACCTCAGTATGTGTGCGTGAGTTCATTCTCGGCAGACTTGTCGCCTTTTTTCCTAAATGAAAGGTGATGTACGGATAATTATGTGAAATTGAGATGTATAATATATCCCTTCAATCGCATAGTCCATCAAAGTGTACCTTTGGGCTTGGAATTTTGCGTAAATCCTGAAAATTACAATATCTACCACCCGCGCCATCTATTATCGTAGAGGCTACATAAAACCGTGAGTTATCACCTTAACCCGTCATTTTCCGTCACTCACGTTAGGCCTCTGTACCTAATTATCACGCGTATTATTCGGATTATTACTTTTACATAATTTACTTTTCATACGATGACTCATTTATAATACTTACACCTTTTATACAATTACTAGCTTCTGCCCGCGACATCGTCCGCGTGGGAGTCGGTTATCGCGGTCCCGTGGGAACTATGCGTTTTTTCCGGATAAAAAGTAGCCTATATCCTTTCCCGGGACTTCAACTATCTCCATGCCAAATTTCATGTAAATCGGTCAAGCGGTTGAAGCGTGAATAGGTAACAGACAGACATACAGACAGACAGACAGAAAGACAGACAGACAGAGTAACTTTCACATTTATAATATTAATATGGATCACATTGAAACATATAGGTAATATTTAACCACAGTGGTATTTGATGACGTTCGTATTGGTCCAGTTGGTAGTGACCCTGCCTTCTGTTCCGACGGTCGCGGGTTCGAGTCCCGCTCTGGGCAAACTTTGTGTGATGAGCATGAATGTTTGTACTCGAGTCATGGACGTTTACTTTTTATATATGTATTTCTCTATATAAGTATTTATATCGTTGACTAGCACCCATAGTACAAGCGTCGCTTAGTTTGGGGCTAGGTCAATATGTGTGAAATGTCCCAATATATTATTACTAGCTTCTCTTCGACTTCGCCCACGTGGAATTCGGTTATCGCGCTCCCGCGGGAACTATGCGTTTTTCCGGGACAAAAAGTAGCCTATGTCCTTTCCCGGGACTCCAACTATCTCCATGCCAAATTTCATCCAAATCAGTTTAGCGGTTGAATCGTGAAGAGGTAACAGACAGACAGACAGAGTTACTTTCGCATTTATAATATTAGGGGAGATGTGTGTAAAATGATTAAGGGAAAAACTTTACTATGTCCAAATTTCAAGACAAAAACATAATATTTAGATGTCTATGAATAGTCCATTTTCTTATCTAAGTAACTGCATACTTATTTCTCATGTTTTGTATCTAGTTTATTAATTATGTTGTGTTTTCTAAAAGTTTAGTAAAGGATCATTTTATACCTATGGGTGTATAAAACGATCCCTAGGGTAGAGTTAAAATGATCCCTGGGATCATTTTGTACTTGAAAATTTTAAAAACACACAGCTGTTTATATTAATCAGATTTATTACAAAAAAATTACAAAAATAGGATTGATTGATTGATTCCGGGGCACGCATTGTGATGTCAGGATTTCTTCGTCTAAATCCTTACGCCCGGTTCCTATATCCAAACAACGCCTCGTTTTGCCTACGGACGGTTAAAATTTGACAGATTCTCTATGGAACAAATGTCAAAAATCAACCGTCCGTAGGCAAAACGAGGCGTTTCGTGGATATAGGAACCGGGCCTAAGCCAGTCAATTCCAGCTTTTTCTGTATTTCCGGAAAACCGGATGCGGTATATTATTTTTTTCTGCTAATTGGTAAGCCAGGGATAGGATATCTCGCGTTGCTAACCCGTACATCCTAGATTCCATATTTTTTATATGTTCAACAAGTTCCTGTTCCTGTTCTGGGCTAAAAACTGTTCGTTTACTACCTAAAATTTTGGCAGCTCCCAAGGCTAATTTATTTTTGCCTTTTTGCTCTACTTTTTGATGCCATCAGAGGCACAGAGAACTGTCTGCTTGCTGTTGTATAAGGCATTCCATCTGTAACGGCTTTAAGAGCCTTCATCACTTCTTCTTCAGGCCAATTTTGGCGAGTGGTTTTACGTAGGTACATAAATTCGCGGCATGATCTGTAAAAATAAAAATTAATATGGGGTAAAATGATTCCAGGGATCATTTTACACACACGAAGAGGGATCATTTTACCTCAAACACCAAATTTGCAAACATCAATCAAAATACAACCTTCAAATTCAACATGCGTCGGTATGATTATCGTTAAAATACAGCTAAACATCGTTATAATCCGAGAATGAAACACAATTTCAATGAAACGTAACATGCATAAAGTAATAGGAATCAGAAAATAGGCTTACCTTAGATTTGACACACAATTTTCAATTATTTTGCGATAAATTCACACTGCGTGCGCTCACCGCCATGACACTTCAAGAGGCAACTGGCGGGGTCGCGGGGCAGACGTTCATTGCATATTTTGAAAGATGGCACTAGTAGTCTGTCGGATAAGATGGGGGATCATTTGACCTCGAGGGATCGTTTTACACACATCTCCCCTAGTATGGATATGGATATTTAACCACAGTGGTATTTAGGTACCTACTTAGTCTGGGTTGTACAATAAAGTTATTTAAAATGACACCATTCAAAATACATTGCAGTATAATGCATTTCACACTGTTTTCCCTTCTTCCTGAGACCATCCCTCGAAGGCAACATTAATAGTTATGATTATCTAGCTCACATTCCTCGATACTTCAACTTTGCTGTTACGTAAACAATATGGTAATTTCGATAGATATTTAGGATATTATACTTCAAGAATATCCTGTACGATTTGATGAATCATCTTTATTCTCTTGAACCATAGAAGAAGTAAGGTCAACTTAGAATGACAACGTTCAAACAAATCAGTGTAGGTACGCATATAATTACCTTGTCTCGGCGTGAAAGTCAAACTATGATGGTATGTTATCGTAGTTTGAAAGCACTCAGGATAGCTTTTATCCCAAAAAACATCCCCAAAAACATTGACCTATAAAATAACATATGGACGAACAGTGCCTTACAGAATATGTCAAAATATATGGAGCAAACTGACATTAGAAAATACGTTCTAATATGTTAACCCTCTCATGATGAGGGGAGGCCTGCGCCCAGCAGTGGGACGCAAATAAGCTGTACTACTACTAATACTACAGTAGTATGTTAATAACGCCTTTTTATAATATGTGTCAAGATAAATATTGTATACAAAACTAAACCTAACACTATAAGACTTAAGTGTCAAATTTACTGAGAACCAAACGGGTGCCCGAGTTGTTCAGGCACCCGTTTTGACGGGCCGTTTTTCTTCGGCTGATTGTGAATCCTTACTTATAGTAATAGATCAATGCCCAAAATGGAGGTAGGTTGAATTTTAGCAAATGCCATATTGCTGACGTTTAAAAAATACAAAAAGGTTTTTCAAGTCCAATGAAGTCAATATCTTGTAAGTTCTTAATTTGAAGAGTTTAACATTTACTAAGTTAAGTACATTAATTTCCTGATGGCAAAACAAGTTTTTTGAATGTGAACATTACTATAAGTACTCTCATTGTTTCCACTTCCCTATAAACCCACCTCGATTGCTCACCCCTCATGTGTTACATCGCAAGCAAAACATAAATATAACAAAAATGCCAAGCTCACAACAAAAAAAACTCTGACAACAGAATTTATATCTGACAGGAGACAAAATTTTGCTACTAAAATCATTAAAATATAATTGAGTGCATTAGCCCATGAACCAACGAGTCCAACGAGAATTCTACTACTACTACTACTACAGCCTATTTGCGTCCCACTGCTGGGCACAGGCCTCCTCTCATCACGAGAAGGTTTGGGCTATAGTCCCCACGCGGGCCCAATGCGGATTGGGGACTTCACACAAATCTTTGAATTACTGCGCAGATGCGTGCAGGCTTCCTCACGATGGTTTCCTTCACCTTTTCGGTGAGCTCAGTGGTAAATATAAATTGAATTTCGCACATAGGTAGACTTAGAGGTGCGAGCCGGAATCGAACCCCCGACCCTCAGCGAGTAGCACAGGACCGGACTGAGTGGCGAGCCTCGGGGGATGGCTAATTGGCTATGTCCAGCGACTCCAGCGGGTGGACGTCTACCGGCTGAAATGATGACGATGATAATCTTTGTCTTCTTTTTGTTAAAACTTAAGTTAAGTAAATCCATCTAGGATATTTCTTGTTAGTGAGAATACAGTCGTGTAAGGTAATATGAGTGATGGATGATAAGTGGTTTTTGTGACCTACGAGTATATGGATATAAGTATTCGTAAGATCGCGAATGCCTTGCTTACACTGAGGATCAAGATTGAATGTCTCCATGCTGGTAATTTCACGGAATCGATCTCTTACCTCCTTAACGGAACAGCAACAGGGGTGAGGGCATTTACCTTGGATTTTAAGTTATAGTGAGGTCGTAAATTATGAAAATTCATACAGGTTACAACCGTTTGTCTTCGCGTACTTGGCTGATGCTCTACCGTGTCCCCAGCTCACCCGAAGGCCAAGTCGGAGAAACCTTATACCACATCTCTCAAGTAAATGGTAATCACTTTCGTTTTCATGCAAGATGAACGAGACAATTTCACACGCACTTTGAATACCTACTGCTGACAAATGTGTCACGTCTCCCCCTTTTTCTTAAGGGTTAAGGTATCATTTCGCATGGCATAAAGGATTTTGTTGAAAGCTCCTTTCGACGAATTGTCAGGGAAGTGTATAGGGAATTGGGGGAGTGAATGGTTTGTGGAGTAAGGATAAATTTGGTGTTTGTGAATATTGTGCGGATGATCATGCAATAGGTTGATGAAAAAAATGGGCGAGGCTCCCAAACCTGTTCGGCGTCACACACGGGAACTTTTACCACAGAATATTTAATAGTACTAAATCTAAATATATAAAACTCAAAGGTGACTGACATAGTGATCTAACAATGCACAGCCCAAACCCCTGGACGGATCGGGCTGAAATTTGGCATGCAGATAGATGTTATGACGTAGGCATCCGCTAAGAAAGGATTTCCCGAAATTCCCATGAGAAAACGGGATTTTTCATTTTAATATTTCTGCGCATACGAAGTTGCGGGGAAAATCTAGTGTTTAATAAAATAAGACAGTAGTACAGAATGACCACGGAACCACCCGCCTGAATCAATTCGCCCTTACCGTCATTTGTTTCATCCGGAGATGGAGAGTGTATCATTGGCCGCGTAGTTGGTACAAAACACATTCATTTACAAGTGTACAGACGATAATTTTGGCACTCGATATTTTGAAAACGAAGAATGATATTAAAAAATTTAGAAAAAATCCTCTGGACAATTTAGTTAAGTAGCTACAATTTGAGCCTAAAATAAAGTTGCCCTGTAGTCTAACCTTTTTGAAAAAAGTCAAAAAGTTAGAACGACATTTTTCACATTATTCAATTCCGTAGATTCATTTCCGATGTGCTCGATAGTCGTGTCAGGCACGAAATCTGTGTTTTTTTTTTCTATATTATGTTAGTGTCGTTGTTGACCTTTAGAGAGTTAATTCTTGTATTTATTATTAAAATACCTATCGAGCACGAAAGCATCTTTCCAATAAAATGCCTGCGAAACGAACACCAAATCCAGATTACATACTTGGCTAAACAATCACGTACTTTCATTTCGTAATAACGGCCATCTTGGATTCCAGCCCAAAAGTTCCAATAACTTGACATTTTATAAGACAGCGGCTTGGACTTTTAACGCATTGTGAATTCTAAGGAAGTAGGTTTTGATACACAACACAACAGTCTATTTACGTCCCACTGCTGGGCACAGGCCTCTCATCACGTGAGGGTTAGGGCTATACTCCCCACACGGGCCTAGTGCGGATTGGGGACTTCAAATCAAAGGTGGTAGAGGTCTTCTACTATCTAAAGTCCCGCGCCTTCACATTTCAAAACGCTTTTTTTTATTATTATTTAAAAAGCACCATTAACACTCTCAACGCATAGTTGATGGCTGTCTCAGCACGCACACATGTGTTGAGAGTGTTGGTGGTGCTTTTTAAATACATTGAAGTGTTTTGAATTTTGGAGGGGCGGGACTTTAGATAGTAGAAGATCTCTAGCCGGATTTGAACCTCTGACTGCATGATCCTATAACTATCCTACTATGGTCTAACATTAGTTAGGCTCCTAACATAAATGATTTAAGGTATTATGTAATTAGCGGCAAATATAGCAGACCGGGGAAGTAAGACAGAATAGGCCTACCTATTTTATTGTCCTGACGTCGTATGCGTACCAAATTGACAAGCAGACGTTTGTGTAGATTGTTCTTTCTTTATAACTGTAGTATTATTTATTTATTGTCAAATAAAGGTAGTTACTCTTCTTTAATTACTATATAAAAAAAAATTATGTATGATTAAAAACCTTAACACCTATGATTTATAGCATATGGTTTTTTTATTATTATTGCATTATTTTATTCATTTTGTATAACGCTCCGAGGGTCACACAATGGTTGCTGGCTGAAAATGAAAATCAGCGCTGCAGGTGTTTCTCACCTCAGCATAAATGTACACAGGCTCCCTTGTAATTCCTTGACTTTTTGTACCGTTTCTTTTGGTCAATATCTTGTGAACTGTATTGTGTAACGTCTTTTACATCACCCTTGGCCGTAAAGTGGGATTTTCTGCCCGCTACGCGGAGAGAAAATCTCACTTTTTGGCCAAGGCAAGATGTAAAACTTTTGACAAACCACGGGCGGTAATTCGTAAAGCCCTAGATCGCATTTTTATGGCCTTCACCTTCGGTTCGGGCCACAGAAACCTGCGATCTGGGGGCATTTACGAATTCACCACCCTAGGTCTGTAATGTACTATTATGTGTTTTGAGGTAGCAAGTAGATATACCTAGATGGATTTCAGTGAAGTTTTTTCGTATGTCATTAATAAACATTCTGTACCACACAGTGTTATTAAACATGTATAAGCTTGGTAAGTTTGAAACTAAAAGCTGGAGACATTGCGCAGCTGGGTCTGTCTCGAGAGTATGAAACTTCCAATTCAGGATGACACGAGGATTATCCAAAATTAAACTCTACAGTCATAACAATAGGGAACAAGGCAAGAGCCACCCTTAGAGAAGCATGGCTTTGGGATATTGTTTTCTTTATTTATTCAAGACTAGGTTCTGCCCGTGACTTCGTCCGCGTGGAATTCGTTACTAGCATTCCCGCGGGAACTATGCATTTTTCCGGGATAAAAAGTAGCCTATATGTTGACCAGTATTATAAACTGCTACTTTCAGCTGACATTGATGACGATGATATACAGATAGATAGTTTACAATGACTAAAACTAAATGATTAAAATACTTAAATGATACTTTTTGCCATTGATCTATTATAAGTAAGGATTCACAATTAGCTGGAGAAAAATGGCCCATCGCCCGAACAACTCGGGCACCCGTTTGGCGCTCAGTAAATTTGACACCTAAGTCTTAGGTTTACTTTTGTATAAAATATTTATCTTGACACATATTATAAAGAGGCGTTATTAGCACATTGGAACGTATTTTGTAATGTCACCTTGCTCCATATATTTTATATACATATTCTGTTAGGCACTGTTCGTCCATATGTTATATATGTCAACGCTTTTTGCCCAATAAACGCAGACAAAGTGCTGAGCAAAAGCTTGTTGAACACGAACAAAGGAAGACTCAAAAGATAAAATAATGACTCTTTCTGCACTGAGTGTGTATTAAAAATGTCATAAAAGGCGTGCACAAGTTTTGCAGACGTAAAAACTGTCGTCTGCGTTTTACTGCTCCGTGCTAGACGTCATTAGGATGATTTATAACCTGCACTAAGTGCCTTCCACGAGACCAACATATTTTTCTCAAAAATGGCCGGGAAACTCGTCATTGTCTGCTTTCTATCATGCCGCGAAGTGCGTCATTGCATGCCCTGGATATTTGTACGAAATTACTTCATATATATATTTATTTTATATATATAATTATACTTAAAACTTGCTATTTCGTAAAAAGGATTTCATTTCATTTTGTTTTTCATTTTGTTTTTTGAAAAAAAATCGGTAAGTTACGTCTTCTAATCCTATTTAAACGGTTCTATAAGTTTATATTTTTAACGCAGATTTCTATAATTAAATGCACTACTTATTCCGTCATACTCACACCAAAAAAGTGCGTTATTTTTACTTGATTTTTCTGATTTTCTACGTACATTAAACACACTACCAACGGGACTTAAAGGCGTAAAAACTATTTATATTTTACCTCGACGTTTCGGCCGCGATGCAGCGGCCGTGGTCACGAGAAGACTGAAGTGACGGTATCAGCATATTTTTCTTGTCGCGCGGGTGGTTCGAACTACCCGCACTTTTCTCTACGTATATTGCCCACATGCCGCGGTCGTGCTTCTCGCTCCCTCCAATGCAAACAGACATTGTCCGCTGAGACAGATGCCTGCCTCGATTGCTCAAGGTTATTAGCTCTTATCAGCGTCTTAATATCATATGTAAGTACTAAACTTCCACCTTTTAGGGTGCCAAAATTGGTCGGTTTGCCATTCGGCACAAAACGGAACGGAACGGAAGCAGGTACACATTAACCTTGGAAATTTCTCGAACTTCACAAACTGTTTGGAATCAATCTTCCGTTAGTTAATTAAAATCGGTAAGTAACTTCCGCGTTGCTACTTGCTGAACTTTGGCAACGTGGGCTAAGAAGTAAAACAACGTGTCATTTAAATTTAAACTTAACATCTTATGAAATAAAGTAGATAATGGCACTAGATTTAAATTCCAGATTGAACCATTCAATCTTTAAACAGCGATTAGTTAAAACAAATTGATTGATGATCATTATGAAGATTTTTGGAATTATTATTATTTTATTATTTTCTTATATAAAAAAATATATATATAAACATGAATTGCCGTGTGTTAGTCTGGCTAAGGCTCGAGAAGTACGAGACCGATTTGGCTGATTCTTTTTTGTTTTATTCCCTGTGATTCAGGGAAGAATTAGAAATCGAAAAATTCGAGATGGAACAGCTAAAAAAAGAATCGCCTACGGGCATAGACATAAATAATACTTCGTATGGACCCGGCCTAACGTAGATACATGTCATGTTTCCCCACTTCATTGGTGTCCAATCCAAAGTTAAACTTGTATCGTGACACTAAAGCTGGGTCACATTTTTTCCACAACGAGACGAGTTTTTAGATACCTACTGAGAAACAGTTTCGAAAAAAGTTTTTTTAAAAACGCTTATTGTCACGCACGCTCGGTGACAGAACTTTGGATTGGACACCGTGGAAGTGGGGACATATTACGTGTACGTTATACCGGGTCTATATTATTTACGTCTATGCCTATGGGTGATTTGAAGTTCACCGGGTCAACTAGTTATTAATATTTGAACAATCTCTTTGTTTGCTTATAAATTCGTGTTATTATCTTTATTGTTAATTGAAAATTATCTTTACTGCTATCACAGTTTCAAGATGGCATTTGACGAGACCTAACTTTCGAACGTTTACTCAAGGAGTTGCTTGTAATAAATGATCTTATCATATACATCCATTCTCTTATCATTTAACCTTTGACAAGAAGGAGAGATGACTTATTGAAAGTCGCGGGTTCCCGATGGATGCCTGCGGCCCAGAACCGGTACCTGGATTTTTTTTAAAGCATACGTTTTAATATGCGGTAGGTACCTATAAATAATGAAGTTTCATACATTTTGCAATACTTGAGGGAATACAAAATACAAGTACAGGTACTTAAGTTTTTTTTTAAGTAAGTAATACACTTATAATCCATTTTATTAATATTCTAAATGCGAAAGTAACTAACTCTGTCTGTCTGTTACCTCTGGAGATAGTTGGGGTCCCGGGAAATGACATAAATGCTACTGTTTATCCCGGAAAAATGCATAGTTACGCGGGAACGCGATAGTCAAATTCCACGCGGGTGAAGTCGTGGACAGAAGCTAATAATTTTATCTTTTCGTCTACTTACCTACTTGGCAATGTACGAAAGACAGTTTTGTAAGCTATTATCATGTTTTTATGTTATCTCATTTGTTATGTCCGACAATATTTAATTTTGTTTTCTATTTTCATACACATTCATTTCATTTTGTTTCTCTTGATTTTCCCATTTAAATGCGGCGATAGATGCTGGACTGTAATTTCGACATCACGCTGCATGGTAGCGTGGCCGAGCGGTCTAAGGCGCTGGTTTAAGGCACCAGTCTCTTCGGAGGCGTGGGTTCGAATCCCACCGCTGCCAATTTTTTTGTATTTTTTTTGTATTACATATTTACACCGTATCATGTAAGCTTGAACTTTCTTCGGTTTTTATGTGTTTTCATTAAAAATCAATTGTATTTGTTATTTTTTTCCCTAAATACATTATTATTTCGGCACCATGAATAGCAAACTTCTGCCCGCGAGTTAGTCCGCGTTGAATTCGGTAATGGCGTTCCCGCGGGAACTATGCGTCTTTCCGGGATAAAAAGTTGTACACCTATATGTTGAACAGTGTTCTTTATAAACTGCCCATTCCAAATTTTTTTGCAATCCGTCCAGTAGTTTTCGAGTTAAATCCGGACATACATACAACATACAGTTATTTTTTCTAAAAATCGTTATTTTGTGTTCAGTAACGTTCATACCTACCTATAGTCCCCTCGAATTGATAGTTTCTTTTAATTTTCAAGTTTCAGACGCGACTTCTTCTACAGACTTATTATTAGTAGTATAAAAAAAAATCGGAAAAGGAAAACGGGATAAGTGTCTTCTATCCAAATGTGTCACGCGTCATCTTTTTCACATTCTATATATAGGCCCGAAGACCATTTATTAACGCACTCACGATAACCCTTGTCACCTAGTAATAAGGTTATAAATACAGTAAACTGGGTCACAATAGTCAATTGAGGCTAGCAGGTGACTGACTAATCAATAAACAGACTATACATGAACCTTATCACAATGCACTACGGTTTTATTTCGATCATCACAGAGGTCAATATAAACTGGACATTCAACACACGCAGAACGTGGTTCCCTATTTTCAGCATGGATAACACTTTTTGTGGTGGACTTTAGTGGGTTGAGATAAGGTATATGTTGGTTTGTCGGAAAGGTCAGGTCTGCTTGGGTGCTCAAGGAAACGTGGCTCAGTATCGAATGACGTCGTCAATGTCAATTTCAGGAAATTCAATGTCAGGTTGTTGTAGCTGACAGTCACGTGTTCCGGGGGTGCGCTTTGATAATGAATACCTAGGCATTGCTTCGAGGTGTTTAAATTGATATAAATCTATATATATATATAAAACAAGAAATAATCCATATACCTACTACCTAATTATAAGTCTGTAGAGTCGCGTCGGTTGAAGCCGTGGTGGCCTAGTGGTTCGACCTACCGCCTCTCATGCAGAGGATCTGGGGTTCGATTCCGGCTCGCCTCTAAGTTCATTTATGTGCGAAATTCAATTTGAATTTCCCACTGAGCTTTTCGGTGAAGGAAAACATCGTGAGGAAACCTGCACGCATCTGCGAAGCAATTCAAAGATGTGTGTGAAGTCCCCAATCCGCACTGGGCCCGCGTGGGGACTATAGCCCAAACCCTCTCGTGATGGGAGGAGGCCTGTGCCCAGCAGTGGGACGCAAATAGGCTGTAGTAGTAGTAGTAGTAGTAGTAGAGTCGCGTCTGTAACTTTAAATTAAAAGAAACTGTCAAGGCGAGAGGACTATTAAACGATACTGTATTGTATATCCGGATTTAACTCGCAAACTATTGAACGGATTGCAACAAAATTTGGTATGGGGGTAATTTATAACACTGGTCAACATATAGGCTACTTTTTATCCCGGAAAAACGCATGGTTCCCGCGGGAACCCTATTACCGAATTCCACGCGGACGAAGTCGCGGGCAGAATGAGTTATATCCATATTATAATTATCCATACTAATATTATAAATGCGAAAGTAACTCTATCTGTCAGTCTGTCTGTTTGTCTGTCTGTCTGTTACCTCTTCACGCTTCAACCGCTGGACCGATTGAGATGAAATTTGGCATGGAGATAGTTGGGGTCCCGGGAAAGGACATAGGCTACTTTTTATCCCGGAAAAGCGCATAGTTCCCGCTGGAACGCGATAACCGAATTCCACGCGGGCGAAGTCGCGTGCAGAAGCTAGTTAATATTATAAATGCGAAAGTAAATCTGTCTGTCCGTCTGTCTGTTACCTCTTCACGCTTCAACCGCTGGAGTGATTTAGATCAAATTTGTTATGGAGTTGAAGACCCGGGAAAGACTACATTTTATCCCGGAAAAACGCATTAGTTAGTAGTTCCCGCAGGAAAGCTACAGCCGAATTCCACGCGGGCGAAGTCGCGGGCAGAAGCTAGTGGATTTTAAACATGAATTAAGTCATGGGAAAGATTTGATTATTATGGACACACCAGCCAGAAAACTACTGAACCGATTTTGAAATGAAAACCGGTAAGCCGTTGTCCCAAAACTCCCCGACGAGCACAGAAGATGCTCTATTGGTTCTCATTAAACGCATCTCATAAATAATTGATGGCTGCTAACGACTTCTTCTTTTTCTTCCATATTTTTAAACCTTGAGTCTTTGATGCTGAAACTTTGCAATCCCGATTTGCATAGCGATGGACTTAGTTTTAAGGAAAGTATCCGATACGATGTTTGGCTTAATTGAATCATGCTAATGGATATCAGCGCAAGAGCCCATCCATAATATATTATATATTACATTACTAGCTTCTGCCCGCGACTTCGTCCGCGTGGAATTCGGTATTCGCGTTCCCGCGGGAACTATGCGTTTTTCCGGGATAAAAAGTAGCCTTTCCTTTTTCGGGACTCCAACTATCTCCGTGCCAAATTTCATCTCAATCGGTTCAGCGGATGAAGTGTGAAGAGGTAACAGACAGACAGACAGAGTTACTTTCGCGTTTATAATATTAATATTGATTACTAGCTTCGGCCCGCGACTTCGTCCGCGTGGAATTCGGTATTCGCGTTCCCGCGGGAACTATGTCTTTTTCCGGGATAAAAAGTAGCCTATGTCCTTTATCGGGACTCCAACTATCTCCACACCAAATTTCTTCGAAATCGGTTTAGTAGTTTTCACGTGATACGCGGTCAAATAAACAGATAAACAGACAAAAAATCTAAAAACTGTTGGAATGTGATCTGTTATCGATTCTAAAGCCAACATTTCTTCGAATATCGCCCATGTACAGATGCAATGAACACGTCAAAGAAATGTCAAACATTTTCATTTAAATTGTTCACGGCTGTTCTCACGTGTCTCGGACGATTTGTCGAATATTTGCCCTCGTACGCATTTTGAAGGCAGATGTCAATAATTCAAGACTGAAATTTGCATCCACGGGTCATAGATAGAAAGAAATATGTCAAAGGAATCACTTGTGTTATGGATGAAAAATGATCGATTTCTTCAATTTCGAATGGAGCGAGTAGGTACTACTAATTTCAATACCATAATTAAAATAATCTCAAAGATATGGGCTCTAATGTCGTTTTCGTTCACAATACAAAAACGTGCCCAAATTGTACATTTTGATGCAAGTGCGAAAAGTTTGTCATTTTATCACGAGTCATTTTGAGCAAATGTAGGATGCGTGAAAAAGTGACAGATGTTTTCTATTTTTGGAATTTGATCGCCATCTTGCGAACGGCATTCGAGATTTTCGATACGACTAAGACGAAGTGCAATTTTGTTATTTTTCTACAAATTATATCTTAATTAGTGATATTTGCTGGTTTTACTCCACCGATCCCCAAAAAATGCTGCTTGTATTAAAAACTATATGGAGTATAGTTATAATATATCCGTCTGTATCTCTCGTTATAAGGTTACATAGAGAGAGATACAAGCCTTTTACTTTTACTAGAACTCCCCTCACCACCTCCGGACAAAAATTTGTCACAGTAATAGTTCCACTCCAGTTCTACTGCGGATATCCTTATTTCTGATTCTATCACGCAGAGAAACCCCGAGCATAGCCCTCTCCATTGCCCTCTGGGTGACCTTGAGCCTTCTTATGAGGCATCGTAAGCGCCCACGTCTCGGAACCACCGACATAGCCCGAAGAATTGCGAACCTTTAGTGGCAGTGAAGGGGCACATTGCTCGCAGGACTGATGGCCGATGGGGCCAGAAAGTCCTGGAGTGGCGTCCGCGAACCGGTAGACGAGCTGTCGGTAGGCCTCCAACAAGATGGAGTGACGATCTTGTAAACGTCGCGGGAACGCGGTGGATGCCAGTGGCACAGGACCGGTCTGAGTGGCGCGCCTTGGGGGAGGCCTATGTCCAACAGTGGACGTCTATCGGCGGAAATGATGATGATGATGAATAGTTCCACTTATTATTACTTAGGTATCTCTTCGCACTTACCATGCACAAAAAGCGTTCACAACTTTTCTTTAAATCTAAACCTTACGCGCGGAGTAGAATGTTAATACCCTTTTGAATGATATAGTACATTACAGACCTAGGGTGGTGAATTCGTAAATGTCCCAGATCGCAGGTTTCTGCCCAAGTAACACATTAGCGACATATAGAGCTTATTTTATAGCCTTAAGGGCTACAAGGGTGCTACAATAGCCACCTTTAACTGTTACGGCGATACAACAGGCTTAATAGAGTCTACTACCACTAAAGAGCGTAAAAAGGGTCTATAAGAGAGTTATAATAAGCTTAAACTCGTATAACAGCGACTACAATCACTCTTGTGCAGGTTACGCAGTTAGTGCTATCGCTTTTAGCATGATACAACTCTTTAAGTTCTATAGAGGATATAATTTCGTGCTTTTAACCCTAACAGTGCAATAGTGGTGTCTACTAACGCCTTCAGGTCTATAACAGCGATAGAAGAGCGTCTGTTATCGCTATTATACAGCTGAAGCCTGCTGCCTTACAGGCTATAGTGATTATTACCACCCTAAGCTCTAAAGAAGAGCTTTAGTTGTAGAAGAGTGCTAGCGAACTCTTTTGAAGTTAAAAATACTTCTATAGCGCTTAAAGTTTTTAAAACTCAATTATATCACTTTCGGTGCTACAAGAGAGATTTCTGGAACTGTTGTAGAGCCATGAGTGAGTTATAGCGCCTTTGTGCAGGTATAGGAGTTAAAAGCCACTCATTTGGCGGCCCATACAGGTCCGCCATTTCTATTGAAGTAATAAATAAATAAAATAATCTACATTACACACAAAACATTACAAATGACCTATAGAATTGTTAAATGTTTAAGTATATAGCATAGACACGGAATGCCGATGTTCTTTTATAAAGAAAATGAATCATTCATCAAAATGAAAACGAAAGCTCTTTCAGAATTTGATAATAATATGTATAGTATTTCACAGTAAACTTACCTGCGCAATTGATTTCCTGTGGAATCACAAGCTCACTCACAAAATGTAAAGTACCTTAATTTAACTTCACTTTCAGCCATTAAGTTATCACAAGACAGTTTACAAATGCAACAAAACTATAAGCTGTCAAACTAAAATATTCTTCGAGATAACCATATGTATATATCGCCAGTTTAAGAGTTTAAGCCGTTCATTTTGGAGTATTGTATCGCTTTCAGAGCTAGTAATCGCTGTTGTAGCGCCGTTGTAGAGCTTTAAGTGTTAGTAGTAGCTATTGTAGCGCCACTCTAGCACTAAGAGCGATAGTACCGCAACTCTGCCACTTTAAGCTTTAATTATGGAGTATTGTATCGCTTTAAAAGTTAGTGACCGCTTTTGTAGCGCCATTGTAGCGCTTTAAGTGTTAGTGGTTGCTATTGTAGCGCCGTTGTAGCACTTTAAGAGTTAGTGACCGCTTTTGTAGCGCCATTGTAGCGCTTGATAGTGGCCATTAACACTGTTATAGCGCTATTATAGCACTTAAGGCGCTAAAAAGTTATGCCAAAATGGCGCTATATCGGTGCTATATCGGCTTATAGCGCCGATATACCACCTATTCTAGCGCTCTTCTAACACTGTTAGAGTTAGTGACCGCCATAATACCACCCTTATAGCACTCAAAATTAACTCTTAGTGTTACTTGGGTGTGACCCGAACCGAAGGTGAGGGCCATAAATATGCGATCTGGGGCTTTACGAATTACCACCCGTGGTTTGTCAAAAGTTTTACGTCTTGCCTTGGCCAAGAAGTGAGATTTTCTCTCCGCGTAGCGGGCAGAAAATCCCACTTTATGGCCAAGGGTGATTTAAAAACATTTTTCACTCAATGGCACTTCATATTTCGGTTACCAAGAATTTATTCGAGTGTCCCGAGGGTATGTAAATGAAATGGAAGCTCAAGTCAGACACGACACGTGCCAGGGTTGCCAACCCTTGGCCTTCGACGTTCGGTCACAGATACTAAAATATACTCGTAAAAAATGCTGGCTGGTTTGTGTCGAGTTTTTCTTTTTCTGCTGACGGAATTGAATTTGCAAGATTTGGCTGAATAACGCAGTTAATCGAGAGTATTAAGAGCTTACTACTACAGCTTATTTGCGTCTCACTGCTGGGCACAGGCCTTCTCCCATCACAAGAGGGTTTGGGCTATATAGTCCCCACGCGGGCCTAGTGCGGATTGGGGACTTCATACACATCTTTGAATTACTTCGCAGATACGTGCAGGTTTTCTCACGATGTTTTCCTTCACCGAAAAGCTCAGTGGTAAATTCAAATTGAATTTCGCACATAAGTAAACTTAGAGGTGCGAGCCGGAATCGAACCCCCGACCCTTTGCATGAGAGGCGGTGGGTCGAACCACTGGGCCACCACAGCTATAAGAACTTATTAAGAACTTAATTCAATCAAATTTGAATTTACGACTGAGCTTTACAGTGAATGAAAACATCGTGAGGAAACCTGCGCGCAACTGCGAAGTAAATCAAGGGCGTGCGTGTACTCTTGTGAAGTCCCCAATCCGCATTGGGCCCGCGTGGGGACTATGACCCAAACCCTCTTTTGATGAGAGGTGGCCTCTGCCCAGACGTGGGACGCAAATTAGGCTGTAGTTACTACTGTAGTAGTAGTAGTCTAGTATAACATTACTCTAAAGGAGGCATGTGCTCTGTGGTTTGTAAATCTGTCGAAGTGGTTGTCACCACCACGAACGGCTACGTCTACGCTACGCTACGTCAGTAAAGACAAATGCTTATTTAGACATGTCTTTTTGGAGTAATATCTAATAGTCTTAAGTTAATTAGTTACAAATAGTCTTAAGTTAATTAGTTACCCAATCGAGCGAGTAATTTAGAATTCTGTTTACTTCAGTTCAGAATCTGCAAAGTTACTAAATTCATTGATGGTGTTCAAGTGACTAAGTTCTCCAAGTTTCTAAGTGCTTTGTATGTACCTATTACTAATCTAACGAATTGGTTCTTCTTCGATGAAAAATACCTATTCATGATCACATAATTATATTCGATGCATAGGGACCTTAAAATAAAGACCTTAAAATAGCCGTGGCTTCTAGACTAATTTGCTACTAGACTAATAAATAGCTTATAAATAGCACTCCCGCGTTTACTAACTTTTCCGGGATAAAAATTAGCCTATTTCCGTCCCCGGGAATCGAATCGTCTCGATACCGAATCCACTTAGGTGCAGTGGTTTATGTGTGAAGATGTAAAAGACAGACAGAGTGTCAGAGTTACCTTCGCAAGTATAGTAAGTATGAGAGTGCGCTCACGGGTGATTTTTGTCGCCGTGACAAAAAAGTTTCTGTCACCTCACAGGTCACGTCTCCATAGCCAATCGAAGAGAAAGTCACTCGTGACAAAAGTCACCCGTGGGCGCATCTCCATTCATCTCCTTGGACTTGACCTAGTGACGGAACTGTCGTCGGCGACAAAAATCACCAGTGGGCAGGATTTCGGACAACGCAGCAGATGGCAGACAGGGAGCAGCAATCGAGACTTTTCCCCGGCGACCGGCGGCACAATACATTAATTTCTACTCAGAAAAATTGTCTGAAAATACTTAAATGATAGTGTCGTGGTATGTGACGTGGCATTCTGAGAAGTGGCCTCCGGGGAGGAATTATGAAGGAAGCTTGTTGTGCTGACTGCGCCGATTCGGTGCCGAAGCGTGGCTGTTCGCCTGGGCGCTGCTGCAGGTGCTGCTTGAGTCGCGCTGGTCCGGGGAAGCTGGGCACGAGACGGCTTCACCGGGCGGAGCAGGCAAGAGGGCCCCTCAGGTGGAGAGTCACCGCGAGGTATCACCAAGGCGCGTTGTCGCGCTCGAAGTGAGGTAGGACATCTGGCTTTAGAGATGTAGGATTTATTATGAAATCAATTTACGAATTTGAAGTTACCGACCAAACGCGCAAGTGACCCTGTATATTGTATGTGATATTCTGTAGGATGTAACTGAGTGGATAAGAAGTGGATTAGCATATTATTCTTGTAATGTGGGATCTAAAGGGAGGTTTTTCTGAAATAAAATCTTGTTTCACAGATATGGTTTCACTCTGGTTCCCTATGGAATCCCCCAATTTTTTTAACCTTACAGTACGGTGCCTAAACTTATATACGTCGATATAAATACGAAAGCTAGCTCGTTACCTACGTAAACAAGCTTATAATAACACCTTTGCTTTAGGGCTTGAAATGTGTGTCTACAGGGTAGGTAGGGGAGACCGGGTACAAAAGTAACACTTTGTACTTTTACCTTGATTTCTGACTAGGTATTACTCTTATCATTAAATAAATATAACCATATGTAAATTCAGTTTAAGTTCTTTATACTAGTAACTCAATTTATTGTATTATAGTGTGTTTTATATGAATAACAGAGAGTTGAAAAAAAAATGTCCGTCGTTACTTTCGACCACGTAGGCAGGCCGAAAGTAACACGTTGTGGGTCGAAAGTAACAAGAGAAAGGGGTTGGTAATTAATACGATATTACATGTTAAATCAACAAATTATTCATTTGAAGACTTTGTATTACTAGCACGTATAAGCTTCTACAATTTAAATGCTCGAAAATTATATATTTTAAGAAAACAAATTAATTAAAAATATTTTTAGTTTAAGTAATGAGATCGTTAATATGTGTTAATAATTCTTTTATAATCGGACTATTTAGTATCATTCTTCTACTGAGACTCTCAATTATGGTACATGGTGGTCTTAGTCATCGGCCACGCATTTTGCATGGGACCACTTTCTACATTCAACACATTGTATCCATTGTTTATTTGGTCGACTGTTGCTAATTTTTGCACCATCTTTGAAAGGCTCTTCAGCCGCTTTTTGGTACACTTCCGTGTCGGTAGTTCCTCGTGCAGTAGTTCTTATGCGTTGTCGCGGCATTCTATCGAAGAAAAGACAAGCAAAAATATGATGTATGTAATTAAATCTTTACAGGGACAAAAGTAACACGTTACTTTTGTACCCATAGGGCTATGTTACTTTTGTACCCGTCCTCATTTTTGTTAAAACGTGTAATATAAACCTAAAACGGAACATGCTACATAAAAATGAATTTTAACAATGTACAATCAATCTAATCAAGAATGGATATGCGAACATTCAGATTACTACAATCCTTTTACGTCCACGTAAACATGAAATAAGAAAACGTCGAAAAACTTACTTTTGACTTGCGAAAACGCAAAGCGTCCTGTCACACAAACTAACAGTGCGTGGCGCACTCGGCGCCTGAATGCAAGTGTGGGGGGCGCTCCCGGCTATCACCTGACGGCTGTGAAGCGGTGTTCGACCATTGGATAAACTTAGAGAGCATTTGTTACTTTCGACCCGCCGTTACTTTTGTACCCGGTCTCCCCTACGAACTTTACTAAAATAACAACTACTATAAAAACATGTTCCATCATTCCATCTATGAAGGTTTTTTCATAGGTGTTTCCTCCTTTCCTCTTAAGAAGACATGCTAGTGGTAATTTGTCTATACAAACGTTCCAGACATTTTCCTCCCTGGATTCTGACCGTAGACCAATATTTTTTTTAAATAAGATCAATATCGTGTGTCGGATGGTATACATTTTGCTTTTAATGATATTTTTGTTTTTAATAGAACTAGGTGACTCCAAACGGTGCTGAAAACGTCCCAATTGAATAGGCCGAAAATAAATGCCTGGTTTACAAATACAGTTCCAAAAATTGTATTACCATTGGTTTAATTTTAGAGGAGGAAAATGTCGAGAAGTAAACCTCAATTTCTGTTTTTTTTTACTTCGGATTTTTCGACTGAGCTGCCGTTGTCCTTATCGCACCTTTTTCCGGTCCGATCGCGCCTGCGAGACAGCAACATTGATTTAAATATCTCAAATCTGAAAAGGGGCTCAGCTCAAATATCCTCTTAATGTTTGTTTTATCTTTATCTTAAGAATAACACTAGCTAGATGTTAGAAATGAGGTAGTAACAAGTTCTTTGATGTTTTCGACCTAATTTATACCGATAATTACGTGAATCACCGGTTGAATGAAATAATACGTTTACTTCAAGGTAAGATATTAAGGATATTACGGGTGGTTTTCCTTAACTTGTGTCCTTGACCTAATTATACGATTACAACTTCGTAATTTTATTGTAAGTTGGGATGGTGGAAGGATTTTACCAATATACTTACCTACTTATTACAGCCACACCTACGACACTCCGTACAAACTGAACGTAATCTGCACACTAAAATACTTATTATCTTGTAAGTATATATATCGTATCCGGAACACTACCCTACGCTCCAGAACACAAAAAGTTGACGTAGCTCAGAAGGCGGCCAAACTGAAGTGGGGTGTCTCTCGCATGCCGAACGAATTGTGAGCCAAAGCAACCACCGAATGGAAGCCCAACAATTCCAATAGGAGAAGAGGTTGTGTGCAAGAGTGCACGTTCCGACCGGTTTTGCTATGGTAAGCCGCGCGTTCGTCGCGGGCGGGGGGAGGTAACTTGTGTTGGTGCGGGGCGGTGCGTGTCGCTACTGGTACGTAGTACCTATTAGATATACTGTATTACAGCCATAGTTGCATGATGAACATATGCTTCCTTCTTCGTTCAAATCAATAGCCGTTATTGCGTTTCGTCCGATAAATGAAAGTTCCGGACTCCAAAAACCCCTTCCCTCAACACCTTGATACGGACGGACACACAGACAGACAGGTTCCGTTTTTTGCCATTGTAGCCTTGTGGTTTGACCTATCGCCTCCCATGCAGATGATCGTGGGTTCGAATCCGGCTCGCACCATGACTTACGTAGGTAGGTATGTACGAATTTAAATTTGTATTTACCTTTGAGCCTTCCAGTGAAGTAAAACATCGTGAGGACAGAGGAACAGAAATCTGCACGCATCTGCGAAGTAATTCAAGGATGTATTTCGTGCCCCACATTTGTGTTGATTATTCTCCTGTTCTCAGCGGGAAAAGACGCCGGTAATAGCTAGAGTACTTGTATAATGTTTTCATAAGGCTGATATTGACTCTTAAGGCCATTCCCTGACCCAGCATCGTCAAATTGCTCATGTAAGATCATCCTTTTCTAATAAATGCTAAAAGTTTAAAATACGAAAAAAACATATGTTATATTATGGTTATATTTGATTATATGATCCTTACCTAAATTGACAGCTTTCGTTACACGTTTCACGAAACTTCGCTCGATACAATTTAATTTCAAAGTAACCTCTAACTCGGACCTTTAATCCAACTTTACTCCAGTTTATTATATCAAGCAGTGTAAAACTAAACATAACAGAAAAATGATCCATATTAAATGCACAAATTGACAGCTTTATTAGTACATTACTACAGAGGCCGGGAAGGAGGATGTTGCAGGCCGAGTCGGATAGTTACGAGGCCGACAACTTCCGTTCCCCGCCGATGTATGTATAGTGCTTTTCTCAAACATGCAATTAAATAAATAAATAAAATAATATTTTATATATATCATACTTTGTCTTTTTTACATAAATAAAACTGCGATACCTATGTAGCAAATATGGTTCATTTTTTTTTAATAGCTATATTGACAGAATGTCATAGCGAACCATAGAGTAAATATTGCTTGTAGCTTTTTGTTAATGGCGGAATGCCAAGATGTTGTGTCACAAATATATCAAATAGAAATTTTAAAAAAGCGAGTTGCCGGCCTAGGTCTGCAACGTTTGTATGGAATTTCATTATAGACCAATAGTCTAGCCGCGCCTGAATCGTGATACTTCCCAGGCTAATAAGAAGAACATAATATCAATATTTCATTGCATCTTTGAGAAAACTAACTAAATCGGACGTTCTGTATGTAGCGGTTTCTCTTTCACTCGTTGCACGAGTGACAGTGACGGCTGAGCTGGGTATAGTAGCGGCCTTAAACCTTTTGAAAGAACCTTTAGTATCTTTTATTTAACATGTATAGGACACTCAAAGCCTTATTAACAATTAGGTCAGTCTATTTCCAGCAAAGCCAGAAATATATGGTTAAGGTGACTTTTGTTTAATCAAAAAAGTATTTGCTATCGGTAACTTAGGGAATGGAGTTACGCCTACGCAAGGCCTCGGTCGGTGAGAAAAGAAAAATGTAACGACTAGTGATGTCTTGACGCAGCGATAAAATAGAAAGAAAAATAAAAGACGCCCGCCAAATAAATTGCAGCGTTTGCTATTGTATTCCTGTACTGTAAGGAGTTAGAGCCGGTGATTTTATTAAATATAATTGGTAGACAAACGAGCACACAGGCCACCTGATGGAAAGTTGCCACTGCCAATGCCAGTAAAATTTCTGGCACAATGGCATTCCATCTTAGGCCTCAGGTTATGGTTTCTTAATGGTGATCATAGGTTTTCGGTGTCCATCGGCCGCAGTGACCAAGTGGTCACTGCGGCCGAGCGGTACTGCAAACGAGCTCACAGCCCACCTGATGGTAAGTACTTACCATCAGGTGGGCTGTGAGCACGTTTGCTTTATACCAATGATATAGGTAAAAAAAACTGCCGAACGGGAAAAGTGCTAGTCTTGAATTAGACTAGACATTTGGCCACAATATAAGAGAAATATGATTTAGGTTAAGTTAACTTAAATGAACTATTTTTTCCTATATTAGGAACTCTTACCAAATGATCACCATCAGAGGTATTTTTGACGCCATAAAGCATAGACGTAACTAATATAGACCCGGTCTAACGTACACGTAATATGTCCCCACTTCCACGGTGTCCAATCCAAAGTTCTGTCACCGAGCGTGCGTGACAATAAGCGTTTTAAAAAAAACTTTTTTCGAAACTGTTTCTCAGTATCTAAAAACTCGTCTCGTTGTTGAAAAAATGTGACCCAGCTTTAGTGTCACGATATAAATTTAACTTTGTATTGGACACCAATGAAGTGGGGAAACATGACATGTATCTACGTTAGGCCGGGTCCATACGAAGTATTATTTATGTTAAATTGATGAACGCCAGCTCCGCCCACGAAAAACCATGACGTAATAGTAGCGTTACGTAGCGTCGTTGTAGCATTACGTGACGTTATCACGTATGAAATTTTCGTCCGTAAACCAACTTTTACAAACAACCAATGTTTTATTTTAGTTTATAAAAATACAATACTTATATCACAACTTTTACAATAAAGTTTAGATACACATTTACTTAATAATTGTTCTTTGACGTCAAACAAAAAATATTCCAGTCACTATACGCTGCCCAATTCTACCCACATACTCTATAATCCAAAAATAGTCGATTATTGGGATCCAACCTTCGCAGAGATAGGTCAGTCGGGTGCTGCCTTGCATCTTAATGTTGTGTGGAGTAATAATGGCTGAAATTGACAATAAATATAATATTGAACATTACAAATACATACCTACATTCCTGGCAGCAAAAAGCTTTATGTAGGTATTATTTTCTATGCACGACTGTACCGCCACCTGTTTCAATATATTATAAATAAAATCCATCTTAAAAACGTTGGTGAAAATACTTATAAAGAGGTTGCAGTTCCGGCCTGGCTGGCACAATATTAAAACATATAAAAACAATTGACTATCGTCTCCTGCACCGCGCGCCTTTTCGGCTACAAATTTTCACCACCGATTATCGAAAGTTTTCAAGCAAGTTTACGTGTTTCAATGAACCAATCCGCTACAGTGTGGTGTTAACGGAAAGTTATTTCTGAATAGAAAAAAAAAACCTCGTTTGTATCGACGATATCTGTCTGTATTCCTCAAAATAATAAAAGCAAAACATTGAAATACTGCGGTTATTATCTGAGGCTTTTTTAAAAGCGAAATATCGACGTTTAATTGCTCCACAAGAGAGCAATCAGCCGTGAGTTTTCATTACCGCTGTTTTTCTCGTCAAGGATTTTTCTCTGAAAAAAATCCCTGCAATAGCGTCCGGTAAAATATGGCCGCCGAGATTTTCACTACGGAGAAAATAAGAAAATGACGTTCCTGTATGAAGTGTCAGCTGACGCCATGTTTAACGGACGTCAACTTTCTTGGTGCCACGTATGGAGGGTTGAAGTACATAAAGGAGCGCAATGTTTATAGTTACAAAGGTGGACACAAAATCGAGTAGGTTTGGGGCGCTGCGGTCACCACTCCAGTCAAGCCACCTAGGCGGATAGTCTGCAGTAGCGCCTTCAGATGGCGCTGCTGAGGCGAAAACGCAGCGAAAACTGTTGTGAGGAGAGTGTGTTTTGTTTTGTTGCTTATCAAATCCGCTGGACACGTTTTCAACTGTTTCGCCATATAAGATTGCGCTCATTACCAAGACACATTCCACACTCCATAGTGGCACGTCTGAACGTGACGTCAATAAAGTACCTACGTCCCGCGTCGTACGAGTACAGGTAGAGCTTGCTTTTCAAATATCTCAAGGCTGATACAGGTTTACGTGACTTAGAAATACACATACAACATAAGTACTTATTTTTGTTCCAAATTTCTAATTACCTAGCCTATAAAATAGACATGATATATGGAATTGGTAATGCTTAAAAGTCTTCGACCAGTGTGTGTTGCCAGTGACGACTTATGGTTCCGAGACGTGGGCGCTTACGATGGGTCTCATAAGAAGGCTCAAAGTGACTCAGAGGGCAAAAATAAGGATTTCTGCAGGTCACCGACATAGCCCGAAGAATTGCGAGCCTTAAGTGGCAGTGGGCGGGGCACATTGCTCGCAGGACTGATGGCCGATGGGGCCGGAAAGTTATCGAGTGGCGCCCGCGAACCGGCAGACGAGCTGTCGGTAGGCCTCCAACAAGATGGAGCGGCGACCTCGTGAAGGTCGCGGAAAACCGGTGGAAGCAAGTAGTACAGGACCGGTCTGAGTGGCGAGTCTTGGGGGAGGCCTATGTCCAGGAGTGGATTTCCTTCGGCTGAAATGATGATGATGATGAATGCTTATTTTACAATTTTAAACTTTTATTTTTTATACTTCGTTAGGTAAATACCGGTTCATCACAGATTATCACGTAGATAACAATCCGTGGGCACTTTGACAATTCAGAACTCTGATTATGATTATGGACATGGCAACTGGGTAAGAAAAAGTTGATTCACCCATTTAAACAGTTGAAAAGAATTTTATTAGAGCGGGTTGATACAAACTGCAGTGGCAGTGGGCGGGGCACATTGCTCGCAGGACTGATGGCCGATGGGTCCAGAAAGTTCTGGAGTGGCGTCCGCGAACCGGTAGACGAGCTGTCGGCAGGCCTCCAACAAGATGGAGTGACGACCTTGTAAGGGTCGCGGGAACGCAATGGATGCGAGTGGCACAGGACGGGTCTAGGCGCGCCTTGGGGGAGGCCTATGTCCAGCAGTGGACGTCTATCGGCTGAAATGATGATGATGATTCAAACAGTCCGTTAAAGCTAACGTTACTGGTAAATATTTTACTATGGGACAAAATGACGTTTCTGTATCGAATGACAGCTCGGCGGCCATATTTGACGATCAGGAGGAATGAATGAATGTATGTGTGAAGATTAAGGAATCTTCACACATATTTTAAGTATTCATAATATACTGTAAGGGGGGTTGGTGTTAGCTCAGGTAGATGCTGCAGGCACGGAGATCAGCGGTGGAACCCGAAGACGCGAAGACGATGTCTAGCTAATTAAAATCTCTAAATCTTGCAGACTGGCCCTAATACAGCCCTAACACTTCCCTAACTAGGAAATAATAGATTTTATGTATATTTCATGTTATATTTCCAGAGATGCTTGCATTACAATGGATATCAAAAGACTAAGTATATAGAACAACATAATTCTACGCTTGAAATTACCTATTTTTGAAAGAAAATGTGTCAACACACCGATTATACTCGGCCAGTCTCCAATGGCGAGACAGTTCCTTTATATCCGAATTTCCATTATTTGATTCTGGAATAAAGGTAACTGTGAAATTGCGGTATATCCAAGTTAGTGTCCTTTTCAATATGGCCGTCTCGATAGGTCTTCCTCCTACACGCCGGCGGTAAAATGTCGTAACCTAGCTTTGTAATTGTTTCAGGGAAGTTTGTCCTCAAAGATGTATCGGGGCTTTGAAGAAATAAATACCTTTGTCCCAGAAAATGATCGCTTTGTTAATTTAGGTACGAGAAATATGTTAAAGCCGGTTTTTGTAGATAAGAATAAGATGTTTAACTCGTTTAAGTATTTTGTTTGAATCCTGCTTTGAACTAACGTGGAGAGTGGGACGGTACTGTAAATACTTAAATTAAAAAAAAACAAAGACTATTTGGGTTTCTTTAGCTTGCTTGAGGTAAGTAGGTACACCACAAAACTTAACTGTCATTTGCTTCTTTATATTTTGCTAATTGTACCTACTAATGACTATTCTTTTGCAAATATCCTCTGTTTTATATTTTTCCCTCCTGAAATCCATATAAACCATACTATTATTATAAATGCGAAAGTAACTTTGTCTGTCTGTTACCGCTTCACGCTTAAACCACTGGACAGATTTCGATGAAATTTAGTATGGAGATAGTTGGGATCCCGGTGAAAGACACAATATGCTACTTTTTATCCCGGAAAAACGCAAAGTTCCCGCGGAAACGTGATAAACAAATTCCACGCGGGCGAAATCGCGGGCAGATGCTAGTTTGTATATAAATAAATCACTAACACGTTGTCCTTAGTTTACACTTATTTAGAAACAATTACCCAATCATTTATGAGGTTATTACAGAAAGTTCATGTGATATTCATTGCATTATACCATTGACCTATAATAACATATGGACAAACAGTGCCTAACAGAATATGTCAAAATATATGGAGCAACTGACACTAGAAAATACGTTCCAATATGCTAATAACGCCTCGTTGTAATATGTTTCAAGATAAATATTTTATACAAAAGTAAACCTAACATTATAAGACTTAAGTGTCAAATTTACTGCGCGCCAAACGGGTGCCCGAGTTGTTCGGGCACCCGTTTTGACGGGCCATTTTTCTCCGGCTGATTGTGAATCCTTACTTATAATAGATTAATGCATTATACGATTTTCTCAGCCTATAATGAAAGGGGTAGTTACACTGGGCATTATAATTGGTATGCTACTACTACAGTCTATTTGCGTCCCACTGCTGGGCACAGCACTGCCTCATCATGAGAGGATTTGGGCTATAGTCCCCACGCGGGCTCAGTGCGGATTAGGGACTTCACACAGATCTTTGAATTACTTCGCAGATGCCTGCAGGTTTCCTCACGATGTTTTCCTTCACCGAAAAGCTCATAGTAAATTCAAATTGAAGTTCGCACGTAAGTAAACTTAGAGGTGCGAGCCGGAATCGAACCCCCGACCCTCGGCATGAGAGGCGGTAGGTCGAACCGCTAGGCCACCACGGCTTTTTATGAGTGGCATAAATGGTTGTTATTAAGAGGGTTTATCCTGAAAGTTGGCAACGTCGCATATAGCTGTCAAATGTTTCGCTGTTTTCATTAATTTCTCAATATTACTGAATTAAAGAAGAAGTTATCATTTTATGGTTGAATGACGCGTCTCGTTTTATATTTGTTGGTTAAGCATTCAGATGATAAGATTACATTAAAACGCATGGAAAATGCGATGGAAAGTTTTCAAAAGATAGTACTTCCGTAATCTTAAACATTTCATGTTCCCAGGATAATTGTTGCAATCCATACTTAAGGTTGTATTCAACCATAGAGCGACAATTCATATTTTCATTCAGTAATATTCATAAATTAATGAAAACAATGAAATATTTGACAGCTATTTGCGACGTTGCCAGCTTTGGGAGTAAACCCTCTTAACGTGTGGGTGATACACAAAGGAAATCAAGGGCAACTCGGTGAATCAATGGCAGTTGAGTAAGTAGAACTATGAAGATTATAGAGCCAACTTGTTTAATAAAATGTTCAAATAATGCATCATTTCAGCCAAAAGACGTCTACTGCTGGACATAGGCCTCCCCCAAGACTCGCAACTCAGACCGTCCTGTGCTACTTGCTTACACCGGTTTCCCGCGACTTTCACGAGGTCGTCACTACATCTTGTTGGAGGCCCACCGACAGCTCGCTCCCCGTTCGTGGATGCCATTCGAGAACTTTCCAGGCCCATCGGCCATCAGTCCTGCGAGCAATGTGTCCCGCCCACTACCACTTAAGGCTCGCAATTCTTCGGACTATGTCGGTGACCCTAATTCTACTGCGGATATCCTCATTTCTGTTTCTATCACGCAGAGACACCCCGAGCATAGAGTATTTTTATCAATTCAAAATTCAATATGCAATCGTTTGTTCAGCAAATTGGCCACAGATCGAGCACTTATACAAGTCAGAAAATTAAATTAATCTACCAATACTTCCAAGCTCATCAAGTATTGAAAACAGGCCAAAAACAAACTGCCCCAAAAGATTGGAGGTGAAGATCGTTTAACAGCTTACACGTTTCGTCATAGTAAAACGCGAATCTCGAATGTTCTTTTGTTGCCTAGCATTCAGCAGTACTCGGAGACAACGCGGGGGTGAACTTCTACTCCTGAATAATTTCAAAAGTTCTTCGGAATATTTATAAACAGTAGAACATGCACAAAGAGCCAACGTTCCTCCTGGTAGCTAAGAGGTTCAAATCCGTCACGGCCGGGTTTCGTCGACAAAATGAACTGCCCTGAAATGAAGTGGTAGAAGCTGGTACCTACTATTCGCTGTGTGCAAAGTGAGGGAAACGAAAACGATCGCAGCAACAAGGCCAAATAGCAAATTTCTGACGGACACCAATGAACTGTCACTGCTGCGTATTTATTTACATTGCATTATCATCTGGAGCGAGTAATGTCATTTGATGCTTCTTTTGTCTTTATCTATCGTTATTAGGTTAGATAAAGAGACATACAAGCCTTATACGCAATGAATTTTCGTCACAGTAAGTTCCACTATTTAGATGGTCCATACGTCGACCAAATAGTATAGTTGCATATTGCGCCGCCGACTTCGCATCCACTAGTTGGCGCTGTCGTCGTGCACACTGTCAATATTATAGTGCAAAGCCGCAGAGATGAGGGCGGAAATCCATACTATTCGTTTTTGTGGCCAGCTCTACAGCAAGCTCGGTCTTGGTCCCTAAGTGACTTCGTTTAGCCTTCGCTGTTCAATCACACGACCGAATCGCCCGAAAGGCGCCATAACCCGTTGGGAATGGCCGCTTGATTGTTTTTTTGCTAAACATGAGGTATAATTGAAACCTGCACGCATCTGCGGAGTAATTCAAAGATGTGTGTGAAGTCCCCAATCCGCACTGGGCCCGCGTGGGACTATAGCCCAAACCCTCTCGTGATGAGAGGAGGCCTGTGTCCAGCAGTGGGACGCAATTAGGCTGTAGTAGTAGTAGTAAAGTATAATTGAATCACAAAATAGCTCGATTAAAAATCCGACTGAATACCTACTTACTTACAAACTTTTCATATACCCAGTGTCACGTAAGCTCTCACAATCAAGACGAATCTAGCGACACCTCACCGTTTAGGCTACATAGAGAGCCAAAGAATTTAATAATATATATAGGTACACTTTAAAAACATAACCCCCTGACGCAGTTGGGTAAAAACGACAGGGTGTTGGTAATGTGCGAAGTTTATTACATCTTGTGTAGCTTTCTAAATTGAAATTGAAAAAAAAAATCGGTTGTCTATAAAGTCGGTTTATGGACGATAATTTTACGTGGTAACGTCATAAGGAAACATTAATTAAAACGGGACATACATCGCCATCAGGACATTCATGGACAATCATTGCGTCATATATTATCGTGGGCGCAGCCGGCGTTCATCAATTTATACGACGTTGTCACGTCAAAAATACTTGACATTCATTGACGACATCAGAAAATACCGGGCCCCTGAACGGATTTTCTTAGCTAAGAACGTGCTCAGAATTGCTTTATCCGCATTGCGGAGCTACGAAGCACGGCCTGACACACACACACACACACACACACACGCACACATACGTCACTAACGTGCAACTTTTAATATGTATAAAGTGACCCATATAAGAGGGTTTATCCCGAATGTTGCCAACGTCGCATATAGCTGTCATGTGTTTCGCTGTTTTTCATGAACGCTGAATTTCTCAATATTACTGAGTTAAAAAAGAAGTTATCATTCTATGGTTGAATGACGCGTCTCGTTTTATATTTGTTGGTTAGGTATTCAAATGATAAGATTACATTAAAATGCGTTGAAAATGCGATGGAAAGTTTTCAAAAGATATTACTTCCATAATACTAAGAATTTCGTGTTCCTAATAATAATTGTTGCAATCCATACTTAATGTTCTATTCAACCATAGAGCGATAATTCATGCTTTCATTCAGTAATATTCAGAAATTAATGAAAAGAGCGAAATATTTGACGGCAATTTGCGCCGTTGCCAACTTTCGGAATAAACCCTCTTAATTACTTTTCTGAAGAGAGGCTACATCAAAGTTACTCGAAACCGACGAGCTTGCATAAAGAAAGGCATGAATGTGAAGGAAGCGAGGGAGGTATGATTGGATAGATGCGTGGCGTGCTTTGATCTCTGCCTACCCTAACGGGAAACAGGCGGGATTTTATGTATATATGTACTTATGTAAAACTAACTTCTGCCCGCGACTTCGTCTGCTTGGAATTAGTAATAGCATTCCCGCGGGCACTATGCATTTTGTTCGGGATAAAAATATGCTGACCAGTATTATAAGCTACATTCCAAATTTTGTTGCAATATATCCAGTAGTTTTCGAGTTAAATCCGGACATACATACATACATACAGTTTTTTTTTTTAAATCGTTATTTAGTGTTCAGTACGTATCTTTTATATAGTCCCCTCGACTTGATAGTTTCTTTTAATTTTCAAGGTTCAGACGCGACTTTTTCTACAGACTTATCATTAGTAGGTATATAGATTAGTATAGATTGATCCTTTACTATGGCCTATGTCCAGCAGTGGACGTCCTTCGGCTGAAATGATAATGATGATGATGATGATCCTTTACTAATCACTCGCTCTGTCACTAAAAACCATATTTAGAGGTTACATTACACAGATAGATGTTGCATGATACAATAATTATACTTCGCCAGGTATGACAGTCCGGTATTCTGTAGTAGGGTGGGTGACACCCGAACGTCATTCGCACTGCTGTGTGTTGCAAGTGGTCTATTAAAATAATCCCCGACCCCCATGTATCCTGTGAGTGTTTCATTAAATTATTACGTTCATTTGTTTTTTACTTGTCCCATTTTGTGTGCTTACACAAGTAAATGACAATTGTAACGCGCAAATAATTTATTTTGCATTATAACGGCAGCAAATATTTCCTTCATTTTTGTTTTATCGTAATATAGTGGCAACTCGACTTTGACGTAAGGGTGACACGTCACCCGGATCGGCAGACCTTGCTTTCTTAGACTATGGATGTTACGGTCGCCACGTGTCTAGAGTCAAATTACTACACGTGAAAGGAACAATTAGGGTTTCAAATAAATTGGCCCAAGCTATATCTAGACGACATTCCTTTCTGGTAAAATTTCGCAGAAAATAGGAAACAGGTTCCAATTTTAGTTCCCTTACAAAATCCTTCTTTGTCCTTTTCACTCGATAGCGTTACAGTGAAGGTGCGAAAGGGACAGGTATGTTGTGTAATGAAGCAGCAAACTTGCTAGGCGTCAGGTTACGGTTGTTACCTTCAACTCTGGTGTCAAAGGTGATCATTACTGCGAGAATATAATGACAGAGCATTAATTACAGCAAAAGCACTTTGTTTAGACTTTAAAACTTAAGATAACCAGCCCTTAGCAGCAAATAATATGACTAAAAAAACAACTACGCGACCGATTTGTTTATTTAAAACAATTTTCTTTTGCAGTTTTTGTTGAATTCTGTTTCCAAAAGCTAAAGGGGGGCGCACTAAAAGAGAAGTGAATATCTTACAAAATACTTACTTAAGTAAAAAAACGTATTTAGAAACTTCCATATATCATAAGCAAAGATGATTCTTCACGATTTTAAGAACAAAAAAATATAAAGAATGTAAAAATATACAATGCAAAAAAACTGAAAATTTTACTATTGACCGTTCCAGTAAAGGGTTTTCCTTTGCGTTTTTTAGCTTTAAGTGACTAATGCGTTTATTAATGTGAACTTAAAACTTGCAAAATAAAAATATTAACAGTGTTCATACTTGGAAAATGTTCGCTAGACCATCCTTGTTAGGAAAAATCGGTTACGGGAACAACTATAGAGCGGTGTCAGGTTTTAATTGGAAGATTTCATCATCATCATCATTTCAGCCGAAAGACGTCCACTGCTGGACATAGGCCTCCCCCAAGGCTCGCCACTCAGACCGGTCCTGTGCTACTTGCTTCCACCGGTTTCCCGCGACCTTCACGAGGTCGTCGCTCCATCTTGTTGGAGGCCTACCGACAGCTCGTCTCCCGGTTCGCGGGCGCCACTCGAGAACTTTCCGGCCCCATCGGCCATCAGAAAAGATCAATTGGAAGATTTACGGCAGCTGAATCCCTGTAGCACTAGCTATTTTTAGTAGTTTTTTTCAGCCACTGCACCTTCTCATCACGAGAGGGTTTAGGCTATGGTCCCCACGTTGAGGATAGGGGACACATATGCAGCGTGCAGCTTTCCTCACAATGATTACCTTCACAGTAAATCTTAATGGTAAAAAAATGAATTTCGCAAATAAGAGAACGGTTTTGAAACCCCGGCCTTCTGATTGACCAGGGCTACCACGGCTTCTGATTTTTACACTCTATTGTTTTATCCAGCTGAATCAAAATATTGGCATATTAACATGTCACTGGATAGGTCCTTACAGGTTTAGTGGATACAGAATTTTCAAAAACATTAATTGAAAGTCGTATCTTCGGGCCCTCGCGCTACTCATATCGCTATCCTTTTTTACATCAAAGAGTAAAAAGGATAGCGATATGAGTAGCCCGGATGCAGCGCTACAAAAAGACGCCGTGGGCGAGGGGCCTTATACTTTAACCGAGTTAACCGTGTATATTTTTGTATACAAACGGTCTAAAAGCGGTTCTAATGATTTGGATGGATTTTGGAAGATGGGAGTTTACGTGGGGCGAAAAATCGAACAAGCCAGTAAAATCTATAGATGACTTTAAACGACAGCTCATAATAAAAAAATGTAATAGAAAAATGTTTCTATATGATAGAAGAATATCTCACAGTTTATAAGTAAAAACAGTTAATATTAATTAATATTAAGCAACAATTTGTATCGTCTATTTTGTCTTATTTTGTTCTATTAGTTTTATGTAATATTGTCCATCGTGTTTTATTGTATGCCTTTTGTAACATCATGTAAACTGTAACATCATATTATTCAACCTATGTTTACAAATAAACTACTTTGACTTTGACTTTGACATATATCTGGGAAAACCAATTTTTAGCTATTTTTAACCTGAGCAAGGCGACCGAGCCAGGCACAGGGCAGACACGGCCTATAAAAGCACGATTTCGAACACAATTTGAATGAAGTGTCTATGTCTGCGTGCGAGGACGTCTGTGTGCGTGCGAGGACGTCTGTATACTTGTAAATGTGTGTGTACCAGTACGCGGGCCAACGATTAACTCACCATTTCTGAAACAAATGACGGTAAGGCGAATAGGGCGCGAGATGCGCGCGGGCTAGATTCAGGCGATTGACTCCGTGGCCATTCTGTACGTAGTACTATTAAAATATTCTGTGGTCTTGATATAAATAGAAATACCACAGTCGTCTTTTAATCAAGGTAGGAAATATTCCGGACTCCGCCAACTCCCTCAACACTAACTTGCCGTAATGAGATCCTTTGAGTAAGATGCAATCTACAGATCCGGAATTAAACTCTGGAATGTTCGACTTTATAAACTCCGCAACTAATACGGAATGAGATGGAGTTACCTTTTAAATAACAACAAGTAATAACAACTCTTGAACTTTGGATGAAATGTTTTTGTTTGACCCGTAGAAATATCGTGATGATTGCGTGATAATAAGTAACCCATGTTATTGCCCGGGTCTCAAACTATCTTCATCAAATTTCATCCAAATCGATCCACTTCTTGCTACGTGAGGGAAGGACAAACAAACAAAAACACTTTATAATATTAAGTATCATGGTATACCATGATACTTAATATTATAAAGGTGAAAAAAATGAAATCCGTACTATAGTACGGATTTGAATTTTTGTCATAAAAAATATTTTATGATGTTAACTGTTGCATATTGAGGGTACTTTGGAATAAGATTAGATATTATTATGTGGGTAGACTAGTCTCTCAATAAACGCATTCCGAGCAAGACGCATTTTATTCAGCAGTGACGTACGAGGATAATTTGGACTGATTGTGCTGTGTTTAGTGCAAACTATGGCTGTGGGACAATTACGCGAGTTTGACCTTAAAGATGGTAACTGGTCGGCGTACTGCGATCGAGTGGAAATGTATTTTTTGGCAAATAAGGTGGACGACAATGTGAAGCTAGCCACGTTGATTTCCGTTATGGGCGAAGAAACGTACGAACTTTTGTCAACGTTAGCCAGCCCGGATAAGCCTTCGGAATTAACATATGCGAATGCGGTTACGCTTCTTAAGAATCATTTGCAGCCGACACCTTCTCTTTTGGCCGAAAGGTATACGTTTCGCCAGCGTAGGCAACAAGATGGCGAATCCATTGCAGATTACGTGGCGGAGTTGAAAAAGATGGCTAGATATTGTGATTTTAAAACATCGTTGGAAGAGAATTTGCGTGACCAGTTGGTCTGTGGTATTAAGAGTGAAACTACTCGTCAACGTTTGTTCGCGGAGGCCGAGGCGTTGACTTACGCGAAGGCAGTCAAGTTAGCCATCACGCTAGAGGCGGCAGAGAGGGACGCCAGTGCGGTCGAACAGCCCAGTGCGTCCGTTGGGCTCAATAGCGTACAACTCGCTACGAAATGTATGGCCTGTGGAGATAGTCGGCATAGAACGGAAAGCTGCAAATATCGGAATTTCGATTGTAGTCGCTGTCAAAAGATTGGTCACCTCAGGAGAATGTGTCCGGATAATTATAGTGTTGAGAGACGGGTT